>PVKP010004760.1:0-94860 GCA_004027715.1 Plecturocebus donacophilus
TGAGTTCTAACTTGATTGCACTGTGGTCTGAGAGACTGTTTGTTATGATTTCCATTCTTTTGCATTTGCTGAGGAGTGATTTACTTCCAATTATGTGGTCAATTTTAGAGTAGGTGTGATGTGGTGCTGAGAAGAATGTATATTCTGTGGATTTGGGGTGGAGAGTTCTGTAAATGTCTATTAGGTTTGCTTGGTCCAGTTCTGAATTCAAGTCCTGGATATTCTTGTTAATTTTCTGTCTCATTGATCTGTCTAATATTGCCAGTGGGGTGTTAAAGTCTCCCACTATTATTGTGTGTGAGTCTAAGTCTCTTTGTAAGTCATTAAGAACTTGCTTTATGTATCTGGGTGCTCCTCTATTGGGTGCGTATATATTTAAGATCGTTAGCTCTTCTTGTTACGTTGATTCTTTTACCATCATGTAATGTCCTTCTTTGTCTCTTTTGATCTTTGTTGGTTTGAAGTCTATTTTATCAGAGACGAGAATTGCAACTCTTGCCTTTTTTTTGCTCTCCATTTGCTTGGTAAATCTTCCTTCATCCCTTTGTTTTGAGCCTATGTGTATCCTTGCATGTGAGATGTGTTTCCTGGATACAGCACACCGATGGGTTTTGGCTTTGTATCCAGTTTGCCAGTCTGTGTCTTTTGATTGGGGCATTTAGCCCATTTACATTTAGGGTTAATATTGTTATGTGTGAATTTGATCCTGCCATTTTGATGCTAGCTGGCTATTCTGTCCATTAGTTGATGCAGTTTCTTCATTGTGTTGATGCTTTTTACCATTTGGTATGTTTTTGGAGTGGCTAGTACTGTTTGCTTCTTTCTATGTTTAGTGCCTCTTTCAGGAGCTCTTTTAAAGCAGGCCTGGTGATGATGAAATCTCTGAGTACTTGCTTGTTCATAAAGGATTTGATTTTTCCTTCACTTATGAAGCTTTGTTTGGCTGGATATGAAATTGTGGGTTGAAAGTTCTTTTCTTTAAGGTTGTTTACTATTGGCCCCCACTCTCTTCTGGCTTGTAGGGTTTCTGCTGAGAGATCTGCTGTGAGTCTGATGGGCTTCCCTTTGTGGGTAATCCAACCTTTCTCTCTGGCTGCCCTTAGTATTTTCTCCTTGATTTCAGCCCTGGTGAATCCGATGATTATGTGCCTTGGGGTTGTTCTTCTTGAGAAATATCTTTGTCGTGTTCTCTGTATTTCCTGGATTTGAATATTGGCCTGCCTTGCTAGATTGGGGAAGTTTTCCTGGATAATATCCTGAAGAGTATTTTCCAGCTTGGATTCATTCTCTCCATCATATTGAGGTAGACCTATCAAACATAGATTAGGTCTTTTCACATAGTCCCATATTTCTTGAAGACTTTGTTCATTCCTTGTTACCCTTTTTTCTCTAATCTTGCCTTCTCATTTTATTTCATTGAGGTGATCTTCGACCTTTGATATCCTTTCTTCTGCTTGGTCAATTTGGCTGTTGAAACTTGTGTATGCTTCATGAAGTTCTCGTGTTGTGTGTTTCAGCTCCATCAATTCACTTATATTCCTAAGTTGTTTATTCTCATTAGCATTTCGTCAAATCATTTTTCAGGGTTCTTAGTTTCTTTGCATTGGGTTAGAACATGTTCTTTTAGCTCAGAGAAGTTTCTTATTACCCACGTTCTGAAGCCTGATTCTGTCAATTCTTCACACTCATTCTCCATCCAGCCTTGATCCCTTGCTGGTGAGGAGTTGTGATCCCTTGTAGGAGGAGAGGCATTCTGGTTTTGGGTGTGTTCATCCTTTTTGTTCCAGTTTCTTCCCATCTTTGTGGATTTATCCATCTGTTGTCTTTGTAGTTGTTGACTTTCAGATTGGGTCTCTGGGTGGATGTTCAGTTTGTTGATCATGAAGTTATTTCTTTCTGTTTCTTAGTTTCTCTTCTTACATTCAGGCTCCTCTGCTGTAGGACTGCTGAGGTCCACTCCAGGCCCTGCTTGCCTGGAGATCCCCTGCAGCTGCTGCAGCAACACAGTAAGGGTTGCTGCCAGTTTCTTTTTCTGCTATGTTTGTCCCAAAAGGATACCTGCCAGATGTCAGTCTGAGCTCTCCTTTATGAGGTGACTCTTTGGATATATGGGGGTCAGGGAACCGCTTGAGGAGACAGTCTGTCCTTTATAGGAGCTCACATGCTGAGTTGTGAGCTCCATTGTTCATTCAGAGCTGCTGGGCAGGTACGTTTAAGTCTGCTGCAGCAGAACTCATAACCCCCCCTTTTGTTTCCCCAGGTGCTCTGTCCCAGGGATTTAGGGCTTTGTTCATGAGTTTCTGTTGTCTGGCTGCTTTTTTCAGGGTTGCCCTGCCCTGCCAGGAGGCAGCCTAGTCACTGTCTGCCAACAGAGGCTGTGCTTAGCAGCTGTGGGCTCCACCCAGCTGCCGTATGAACTTCCCTGCAGTCCTGTTTATACAGATATAGGTAGAACTGCCTCAGCAATGGCGGCCCACCTCTATAATGGTGGACTCTCTCTGTAATGACAGGCTGCCTCAGCAATGGTGGACTACCTCTGTAGAGGTGGGCTGCCTCGGCAATGGCAGACGCCCCTCCCCCACAGAGCTGGACCATCCCGGGTTCAGCTGTGCTTGCTGTGAAACTCTCAATCCAGAGCGTTTCAGATTGCTGTTTTTTTTTTTTGTGGGGGAGGGACCAGCTGAGCCTGATCACCTGGCTCCATGCCTCAGATCAAATGGTCGACTGTCTCCCAGGTGTTCCAGTCGCCTGTTGAAAAGGCGCCAGGATCTGTGCGATTTCCCATGTGGCATCCAACTGTGCCTGCACTGGCTGAAACAGCCGGGCTGAGATTCGTGGTGCTTTTTTGCCCGGGAATCTCCTGGCCTGGCTCCCTGTTTCAGTCTCCTTTTCTTTCAGATGAATGTGTGCCTCTGTCTTCCCAGTCTTCCAATCACCAGCTAAAACGGTGCCTGGGACCCATATATTTTGTACAGAGAACCGCTGCACTGGGGTGCCGGCCAAGACAGCCATGCAGGCCAAGACAGCCACGCAGGCCAAAACAGCCACGCTGGGATGCTGGCCAAAACAGCCACTCAGGCCAAAACAGCCATACCAGGGCGCCAGCCAAAACAGCTGTGCAGGCCGAAACAGCCACACTGGCAACCCGTGGGGCTCCTCCGCCTAGGAATCTCCTGGTCTGTGGGCAAAAAAGTCCGTCTGGAAATGTGGCATCCATTCACCCTCTGCGCTTTCACTGGGAGCTGTAATCCTGAGCTGCTCCTAATCAGCCATCTTGGGTCTGTCCCCCGGTTCCTGCCTTTAATCCCAGCACTTTGGGAGGTCAACACAAGCATATCACTTGAGGTCAGGAGTTTGAGACCAGCCTGGTCAACATGGTGAACCCCATCTGTATTAAAAATACAAAAATTAGATATTTTGCCCATTTTTAATTATTTGTTTTCTTACTATTGAATTGTTTGATATCCTTATATGTATGTTTTACAAATATTTTTTCTAAACCTGTAGGTTGTGCCTTTATTCTGTTACTTGCTTCCTTTGTTGTGCAGAAGCTTTCTTGATTGATGTAATTTCATGTGTTTATTTTTGCTTTTATTGCTTCTGATTTTAGGTTTATATATAAAATCATTTTAAGCTCAATAACATTGATTGTTTTATTCCCTTATTTTTATAGTTTTAAGTTTCACATTTAAGTCTTTAAACCATTCTGAGTTGATTTTTGTAGCTGGTGTAAGGTAAGGTCTAATTTGTTTCTTCTGTTTGTGGATATCTGGTTGTCCCAACACCATCTATTGAAGAGACTGTCCTTTTCCTATTATGTGTTCTTGGCACCTTTGTCAAAAATCAGTTGACTGTAAATGTGTAGATTTATTTCTGGGATCTCTATCCTATTCCATTGTTTTTTGTGTTTGTTTTTATCGTAGTACCTTATTGTTTTGATTACTATAGCTTTGTGGTTTATTTTGAAATCAGGTTGTGTGATGTCTCCAGCCTCACTCAAGATTACTTTGGCTATTTAGAAATTTTTATGATTCAATGCAAATTTTCAGATTTTTTTCTATTTCTATGAAGATTGTCACTGGAATTTTGATAAGTTTTGCATTAAATCTGTAGATTACTTTGGATAGAAGGGGCATTTTAGCAATATTTATTCCTCCAGTTCACAAACTCAGGATTTCTTTCCATTTACTTGTGTTTTTTTTTTTTCAATTTATTTTATAAAAGTTTAATAGTTCTCGGCATACAGACTTTTCACTTCTTTGCTTAAATTTATTCCTAAGCATTTTATATATTTTTGTAGCTATTATAAGTAGGATTGTTTTCTTGATTTCTTTTCTTGAAGGTTTGTTGTTAGTATATAGGAACACCACTGATTTTTGAATATTGATATTGTATCCTGGAACTTTACTGAACTTCTTTATTAGTTCCAACAGATTTTTGTTGGAGTTTTTGGGTTTTCTACATAATAAAATGTGTCTTAAATTTCATTCCATCCCAAATATTTTATAACGTTCCCTTTGATCTCTTCTTTGACACATTAATTATTATGAAGCCTGTTATATTTAGTTTCCAAATATTGGGGAATTCAATATTTATTTTAGACTTAATTAGACATTTATGGACATTTATAGAACTCCTCTCCCCCAACCATAACGACAGAATGCACTTTCTTTCCAATTGCTTATGAGATTCACCAAAATAGATCACATTCTAGGGTACAAAATTCACCTCAAAACATTTAAAGGGATAGAACTAGAAACATAACTATAATTAAACCGAAATCCCCAACAACAGAAATATTTCTGGAAAACTAACAAATACATGAAAAATAAACAATACATTTCTAAGTAATCCATGGGCCAAAGAGGAAATCTCAAGAGAAGGGGAAAATACTTTGAACTGAATTAAAATTAAAATATATCAAAATTTGTGGGATACAGAAAAAGCATCACATAGAGGTACATTTATAGCATTAAATATTTGTATTAAAAAAAAAGAAAGATAGTTAAGCAGTAATCTAAGCTTCCACCATAAAAAAATGAGAGAAAGAAGATAAAACTAAAACCAAGTAGAGGGAAAGAAATTAAAGAGCAGAAATCAATGAAATTGAAAACAGAAAACAATAGAGAAAATCACTAAAACCACGGTTGATTCTTTAAAAAACACCAATAAAATTGATAAACTTCTAGCCAAACTGTCAAGAAAAAAAGAGAAAAGTCACAAATTGCCAATATCAGGAATGAAAAAGGGTACATTCCTACTGATCCTATGTAATAAAGTGGTAACAGATACATACTATTACAAACTCTATATCCATAAATTCAACAACTTAGATGAAAGGGAGTAATTCCTTGAAAAATACAAAGTATAAAAACTCACTCAAGTAGAAACAGAACACTTGAATAGTCCTATATCTATTAATGAAATTCATTCTGTAAGTTAAAACCTTCCAAAAGAGAAAATGGCAGGCCCAGATGGTTTCCCTGGCAAATTTTATCAAATGTCTAAGGAAAAGGTAATAAGAATTCCACACAGTATCTTCCAGAAAGCTAGAAGGGGAGATAATACTTCCCAATTCATTTTATGAGCCAACATGACTCTAGTTTTTTTTTTCAGTACTTTAAATATGTCACAACACTGTCTTTGATTTGCATGGTTTCTGACTAGAAGTTTGCTGTAATGTTAATATATTTCTATTATTGTTTTCTAACTATATCATGGTCAGAGAAAAAACTCTGTATGATTTGAATCCCTTTACATTTATTAGAATGTGTTCATGTCCCTGAATATGATTTATCTTGCTAAGTGTTTCATGTGTACTTGAATGTGTATTATGCTATTGTTAGTCAAGTGTACAATAAATGTCAATTAGGTAGATATTATAAAGTCTTCTATGTCTTTACTAATTTTCTGTCTAAACTGATAAAAAAAACTAAATCTAAATTTTTTATCAATTATAGTAAAAGTGATTATAATTGCAGATTAATGTAGAAATTGCTTTTTCTCCTTGAAGTAGTGTCAGTTTTCACTTCACATATTTTGAAATCTTGTTACTGGGTTTTATAGGTTTATGTTATGTTTTATAGGTTTATGTTGCTATGTACTCTTGATAAATTTAGTCTTTTATCATTAGGTAACATACTTCTTTTATTGTTGGCAATTGTTCTGGTATTTTCTTTGTCTCCTTAATATAACCATGGTAAATAATACATATGCCAATGTGTAATCCATGGTATATTAATGCAGCATGGTATATCTTTTACCAATCTTTTATGTTTTAACTACTTTTATTTTTCTACTTAGAGTGAGACTCTCAGAGGCAGCTTATAGATAAGTCTTGCTTTTTATCCAAAATAAAAATCTCTACCTTCTATTTGGAGTATCTACACCACTTATATTTAACATGAAATTGATATTGATAGGCTTAAATATATGACTGTTATTTTTCTTTCTATTGGTTTCATATGTTATCTTTATATTTTCTTCCTTTTTCTCTAATTTTGAGTATTTTTCATGATTCATTTTATCTACACCAGTGGATTATTAAGTAAAAATTTTTGTTAAGTTGTTTTAGTGGTTGCTTTAGAGATGTAAAATAAAAATTAATTCATAATCTAACTTCAAATGATAGCAAACTATTTCATGTATTGTAATACAATCTTATAATAGTATACTTCCATTTCTCTCCCCTCATTTTACTATTGTTTTCATATATTTTACTTTTACTTATCCCTCCAAGACTAAACTAGGAAAAAGTTGAATTCCTGAATAGAACAATAACAAGGTCTGAAATTGAGGAAGGAATTAATAGCCTACCAACTAAGTCCAGGACCAGACAGGTTCACAGCCAAATTCTAACATACATACAAAGAGGAGCTGGTACCATTCCTTCTAAACTATTGCAAACAATGCAAAAAGAGGGAATCCTGCCTAACTCATTTTATGAGACCAATATCATCCTGATACCAAAATCTGGCAGAGACACATCTAAAAAAGAAAATTTCTGGCCAATACCCATCATGAACATTGATGCAAAAATCTGCAATAAAATACCGGCAAACTGAATCCAACAGCACATCAAAAAGATTATCCATTATGAACAATTCAGTTTCATCCCTGGGATGCAAGTTTGGTTCAACATACACAAATCTATAAATGTAATCCATCACATAAACAGAAGCAAAGACAAAAACCACATGATTATCTCAATAGATGGAGAAAAGGCCTATGACAATAGTCACCAGCACTTTATGCTAAAAAACTTAATAAACTGGATATTGATGGAACGTATCTCAAAATAATGAAAGCTATTAATGACAAACCCACAGCCAATATTATACTGAATGGGCAAAAACTGGCAGTATTCACTCTGAAAACTGGCACAAGGATGCCCTCTCTCACCACTCCTATTCAACATACTATTGGAAGTTCTGGCCAGGGCAATCATGCAAGAAAAATAAATAAACAGTATTCAATTAGGAAAGATGAAGTCAAACTGTCTCTATTTGCATATGACAGGATTGTATATTTAGAAGATCCCATCATCTCAGCCCAAAATCTTCCGAAGCTGATAAGTAACTTCAGCAAAGTCTCAGGATCCAAAATCAATGTGCAAAAATCACAAGCATTCTAATACACCAACAACAGAGAAACAAAGAGCCAAATCATGAGTGAACTCTCATTCACAATTGCTAGGAATAAAATACCTAGGAATACAACTTACAAGGGATGCGAAGGATGTCTTCAAGGAGAACTACAAACCATGGCTCAAGGAAATAAGAGAGGGCACAAACAGGAAAACATTCCACGCTGACAGTTAAGAAGAATCAATATTGTGAAAATGGCAATACTGCCCAAAGTATTTTATAGATTCAATGCTATCCCCAGCAAGCTACCACTGATTTTCTTCACAGAATTGGAAAAAACCATCTTAAACTTCATATGGAACCAAAAGAGAGCCTGCATAGCCAAGACAATCCTAAGCAAAAAGAACAAAGCTGGAGGCATCACACTACCTGACTTCAAATGATACTACAAAGCTATAGTAGTCAAAACAGCATGCTACTGGTATCAAAACAGAGATATAGACCAATGGAACAGAACAGAGGCCTAAGAAGTAACACCACATATCTACAACCATCTGATCTTTGACAAATCTGACAAAACAAGCAAAGGGGAAAGGATTCCCTCTTTAATAATTGGTGTTGGGAAAACTGGTTAGCCATATGCAGAAAGCTGAAACTGGCCCTCTTACTTACACCTCATACAAAAATTAACTCCAGATGGATTAAAGATTTAAACATAAGACCTAGTACCATAAAAACTCTTAAAAGAAAATCTAGGCAACACCATTCAGGATATAGGCACAGGCAAGGACTTCATGACTAAAATACCAAAAGCACTGGCAACAAAAGCAAAAATAGACAAATGGGATCTAATTAAACTTAAGAGCTTCTGCACAGCAAAAGAAACAATCATTAGAGTGAACTGGCAACCAACACAATGGGTAAAAAGTTTTGCAGTCTACCCATCTGACAAAGGGCTAATATCCAGAATCTACAAAGAACTAAAGCAGATTTACAAGAAAAAATCTAACAACCCCATCAAAAAGAGGGCAAACATTATGAACAGACACTTCTCAAAACAAGACATTTATGCAGCCAACAGACATATGAAAGAAAGCTCATCATCACTGGCCGTTAGAGAAATGCAAATTAAAACTACATTGAGATACTATCTCATGCCAGTTAGAATGGCGATCATTAAAAATTAGGAGACAACAGATGTTAGAAAGAATGTGGAGAAATAGGACCACTTTTACACTGTTGGTGGGATTGTAAATTAGTTCAAGCATTGTGGAAGACAATGTGGTGATTCCTCAAGGATATAGAAATAGAAATACCTTTTGACCCAGCAGTCCCATTACTGGGTATATACAGAAAGGATTATAAAACATTCAATTAAAGACACATACTTGTGAGGCTTAGGCGGGTGGATCATGAGGTCAAGAGATTGAGACCATCCTGGCCAACATGGTGAAACCCGTCTCTACCCAAAAAATGCAAAAATTAGCTGGGCATGGTGGTGCATGCCTGTAGTCCCAGCTACTCGGGAGGCTGAGGCAGGAGAATTGCTTGAAACCAGGAGATAGAGCTTGTAGTGAGCCGAGATCATGCCACTGTACTCCAGCCTGGCGCCTGGCAACAGAGCAAGACTCTGTCTCAAAATAATAATAATAATAATAAAATAAATAAAGACACATACACATGTATGTTTATTACAGCACAGTTTACAATAGTAAAGACTTGGAACCAACCCAAATGCCTATCAGTGATAGATTGTATAAAGAAAACGTGGCACATATATACCATGAAATACTATGCAGCCATAAAAAGGGATGAGTTTATGTCCTTTGCAGGGTCATGGGTGAATCTGGAAACCATGATTCTCAGCAAACTGACACAAGAACAGAAAACGAAACACCGCATGTTCTCACTCATAACTGGGTGTTAAACAATGAGAACACATGGCCACAGGGAGGGGAATATCACACACAGGGGCCTGGGTGGGGGTGGGGATTTAGGGAGGGCTAACATTAGGAGAAATACCTAATGTAGATGATGGGGGCATGGATGCAGCAAGCAACCATGGCATGTGTATAGCTATGTAACAAACCTGCACATTCTGCACATGCACCCCAGAACTTAAAGAAAAATAAATACAAAAACCCACAGTATTTCTATTAAATATTCAATTCAATTTTAAATAGATATAAATGGTAAGGAAAACCTACATTTTTCTTTACCTATATATGCCATTTTTAGTGTTATAATAGTCAAAGAAGGTTCTCCAGAGAAACAGAACCAATAGGGTCATGACATAGTTCCAGTCCAAGATCAAAGGCCTGAAACCAAGAAAAACTGGTGATATAGGCTACAATTTGAGTGCAGAAGACTGACGTTTCAGCTCTAAAACAGAAAAAGTGAATTCTCCCTACCCCACTGCTATAGTTGGATGTTTGTACTCCAAACTTCGTGCTGAAGTTTGATCTCCAATGTTGGGAGTGGGGCCTAATGAGGTGTTTGGTTCATGGGGGCGGATACCTCACAAATTACTTGGTGCTATTCTTGTGGACAAGGTGAGTTGTCTATTAGTTTCCATGAGAGCTAGTTGTTAAAAAGAGCCTGGCACCTCACTCCCCTCTTTCTTTTGCCTTCACTCTCCCACCATGTGATCTCTGCACACTCTGGCCTCCTTTTCCCTTCTGCCATAAGTGGAAACAGCCTGAAGGCCTCACCAGAAGCAGATGCTGGCACCATGATTCTTACACAGCCTGCAGAACCGTGAGCGAAATAAACCCTTTTCTTTATAAATTACCCAGGCTTAGCAGAACAAATAGAAAATATATATTTGTGTATATGTGTGTACCTAAGTTATACATGTATATTTGTATCACTTATAGGTATAATTTACTTCTATATATGCTTTATTTATAAACATATTTATATGAATTATTTATTGTTTATGATTTATTACGAAGAACTGGGTCATGCAATATGGAGGCTGACAAGTCCTACAGTCTGGCATCTGTGAGTGGGAGAAGGAAAGCTGGTGGTGTAATTCAGTCTTAAGTCCAAAAGCCTGGGCGCCAAGGGAGCCAATAATGTAAATCCCAATCTGAGGACAGAAGAAAATAGAATAAGATGTCCTAGCTCGAGCAATATGGCAGAAGTAAAAAGGGTCTGAGTTCCTCCTTCCTTTACCTTTTGTTTTGTTTAGGTTCTTAACAGGTTAGATGAAGCCTACTCACACTGGAGATGACAATCTGCTTTACTCAGTCTATCGATAAAAATGTTAATCTGAAAAATATCATAAGACACACATTCGGAATAATATTTAACCTACGTGCCTCAGCCAAGACAGTTACAAGAATTCTTCATTACCTTTGTATTATTTCCTTCCACTGGATTTTTTTTTTTTTTAATTCTTGTTAGGGTTAAATGAAGCTCTATAAGCAATTATTTTTTTTTTCTTTTGTATACTTGGAAAATCACCTGATTGTCTCAGTGGTAGAATAGAGTTGACTGATAAAAGAAACAGTGAACTTGAATATGAAATAATACTTACTATCCAGTCAAGCCATATAATAGAAAATTATTAAATGAAAATACACAAAACCTCAGTAACTTGTGGGAAAATATTAGAAGATTCAGTGTACATGTTAACTGAGCCTCAGAAGGGGAAGAGAAAGAGGTTGGAGCAGAGACATCCTTTGAAGATATAATGTTAGTAAACTTCCCAAATTTGGTGAAAAACATAAACTTGCAGATCAAAGAAGGTCAGTGACTACCAGGAAGATACATTCAAAGAAACCCACACCTAGAAACATCAAAACTAAATTATGGAAAGAAAAAACAACAACAACCATGGAGACATAGATTGTGAATACACTTGAGAAATGGAAGGCAAAATGATTAAGGGACTACATCTCTGTAATGGTGAAAGGACTGCTCTCCTTTGCTCCCTACTGTCTTTTCAGAAGTCAATTTGTCAGATATCAGCAATTAACCAGAGATGCTCTTTAGGCTGTTGAATGCCCTTAAGCTATACATATGTGGTCTGAGCAGCCTTAGAAACCTGTAGACATATTGCTTTTGTTAAGATAAGCTCTGTGTCCTTAGAGAGCATCCAGGCAACTTTTTTCCTTAAGAAAGAGCTGGTCATCCAGGAAGGTCCAACATGATGGAGGGCCAGGGGAAGAAATGGGGCTTTGGTGACTTTCCAATAAGGACTGAACACAAGACATGACAAAACAAGGAAAGACAAAACAAGGTAAGACAAGACCAAAAAAAAAAGCATGGCAATTTTCTGAGAAAACCCTCCTGCTTGGAAGTTTGGTTTTATTCAACAAAGATACAACCAACCATTTGTGAGCTACCAAAATATTTCTCATCCCTTCTGATCTGTAAAGAATTGTTTAAGAATTGCAGAGTTAAAAACTTATTTTGGAATTGAAATGCATCTATGAGAGTCTCTCTAAATAATGACTGACAGCAAGATGCAAGGTCATTCTCTATTGCTGTAGTCAAATACCATAGTCCATTTTTCCTTTTCAAAAATTTATAAATCTCATTTATAAACAACATCTCATTTGTCAAATACAACAAATTGCCTTAAAAGTCAAGGAAAAAAGTAGGTGATTTATTCAGGCAAAAACTAACCAAAAAATAACATTCAGAAAAAATAAAAATATAAAATGTTAATAGTTTTCAAATTTTACTAAAAGAAGAAGAGTTAAATTTCTTGAAAGTATCGGGGAATTATATAAAAAGGCAACTTATTGCAATTATCTCTTTACACAAAGGAGGGAGAGATTAATGAAACCATTTTTATAATCTAGTTTTTGTAATGGAAAGAATTTGGCAGAGAAAGATTATTTGTGTTTCAGCTCTCTAATACGGCAGCCAGATTTAATTTTCCTTGAATAACAAATAGGTAGAGTGGTATAGAAATATTTTACCTTTGGCTTGATGAGAAATGTATATTTGAAGAACTTCAATCACTCAGCAAAGATGCTTACCAAATTCACAACAGCAGTTTGCTGTTTAATTTTTCTTATGCTTAAGAATCTGAAAATAAAAAAAAGAATTGCACAATAATTTAGGATATTGTCCACACCAATCCAATGATAATGATTTCCAAAATATTGAAAACAACATGTTTGCTTAGTTTAAAAAATGTGGTCTTTGTACATTAACATTTTTTTTCTTTGACTCTCTACTATACTTGATCTTATACTTTACTTAGTCTGTGAAACCCTCAACAGCTTTCTCCCTCATTCCTTCCAACTAGGCACTATTCATTATTGCTAAATAAAAGAAATAATATCTTATAAGTTATTTACAAATATATATTATATCATCTCATTATGTTTCTGGTTGTTACTCAACATTTTGTTTTACCTTTTATTGCTTCCATTGTTTCAGACACATTTTGTCCACATAAGCTACCATATTGTAAATGATTTCAGAAGATCCCTTCACTTTATTGAGTACCTTCACTACTTCCTCTGTATTTCTAAACTTCGTATCTTTGGGCCTTTCTAGTCTGTCCTCAGTTTGCCGTCCTGTAAATTCACGTCTTTCCATTTCACCTTCTTCTCTCTTACTCCTTTCGCCTGTGGCTTTAATTATTGTTGTAATTTCAATGTTCACTTCTTTGTAAATGATATGATTCCTAAATATCAAGTTTTTTTTGTTGTTTTTGAGACACAGTCTTGTGCTGTCACCAGGCTGGGGTGCAAGGGTGCAACTGTAGCTCACTGCAACCTCCGCCTCCTGGGTTCAAACGATTCTCCTGCCTCAGCCTCCCTACGAGCTGGGATTACAGGCACCCACCACCATGCCCAGCTATTTTTTTGTATTTTCGGTAGAGACAGGGTTTCACCATGTTGGCCAGGCTAGTCTCCAACTCCTGACCTTGTGATTGACCTCATGATCTGCCCCCTTACCCTTCCAAAGTGCTGGGATTACCGGTGTGAGCTGCCGCACCTGACCGGGGTTTAATTGGATTTACAGTTCCACCTGGCTGGGGAGGCCTCATAATCTCTTAGGGAGGCAAAAGGCACTTTTTTTTTAGACAGAGTCTTGCTCTGTGGCCAGGCTGAAGTGCAGTGCTTGATCTTGGCTCACTGAAACCTCTGCTTCTCCGGTTCTAGCGATTCTCCTGCCCCAGCCTCCTGAGTGGCCGGCATTACAGGCTCGCCGCGACCATGCCTGGCTAATTTTTGCGTTTTTAGTAGAGACGGGTTTTCACCATGTTGGTCAGGCTGGTCTTGAACTTCAGACCTCATGATCTGGCCGCCTTGGCATCCCAGAGTGCTGGGATTACAGGCTTGAGCCACAGCGCCCAGTCACTCAAGCTCTTGCAATCATCAGCTTTCATCTCATGAACTCTCACCATTTTGAGAAATATCTTGAAAAATATCTTCTGCATCTTTGTAACTACAGGTGCTGTAGCTTTTCAAATTCAATATTTTTAAACCAGAATTTATCATACATTATGATGAAACCCTTTGTCACTCCAATTATGATAATAGCATCACCAGATCAACGCAAGCAGAAAGTTGAGATCTACCTGGTCCAACCATAAGGGACTTCTCTTCCCGGGTCCGCGAGGGGTGAGGGGCATGGTTTCAAAGGCAGGACTTTCCCTGCTCTAGCCTCCACCTGGGAACCAGAGGGTTTCAAATGTAAAGTTATTTGTCTGGGTTCCCCCACCCGCCGCCTAGGTAGAGAAAGCCAGGTGAGGCCCCTTTATCCAAAAAGCACGCCCAAAGCTCTGGGAGGAGCGGGCTCTGTAACTCAGAGCTGTGGACCACGTGGCCAATGGGTATCAGAGTCAAAGACCAATCACTCCAGAGGACGTTTGAAAGAACTTCTCCCATTGGATGAGAACTTGAATGGGGCGGGAATAACTCAATGTTTAAAACTCCAGCTGTTCCCTATCTTTACGGATTCCTTCTCCGGGAAGGAGATTTGGCTTAACAAACCTCTTACACGTGCAAATTCCAAGGCTGGTCAGGCAGCCCGGCCCCATATTGCAGGTAAGAATCTTTATCATATATTTTTGTTTAACATAAGACTTCCTGTTTCTGAGTGAAGGGAAGAAAGGCCTGAACAAAAGACAGTTGGTCAGGAAATCATACATTCCTTCCTTTTATAATTCCTCGTCAACACTACTAAGGGACCCAACTTTAAGTGTAGCTGAGACACGGAGCATAGGATAGGAAATATTTGATGAATAGTGCCTTTGCAATAGTTTTTTCTGCTTTGCTGCCTCTTTCCACAGATTATATGGAAATTGGACCCTTTTCTGAGAGACACACCTCAAAGTCCCTTTCAAGCTTTATCCAGTTTAAATTCCAGGGTCCATATATTATAGTAGTTTCTCCATCAGGCTAGATGCTAAGTTAACTGCCCCCCCTCTCCCACCACACACAAACACACCCTTGGTAGAATATTGTATTTGCTTCCTGAGGTAACAAATTACCACAAACTCAAGGACTTAATGAAACAGAAATTTATTCTTTTACAATTCTGGAGGCTAAAAGTCCAAACCCCAGTAGGACCACACTCCCTCCAGGGGCTCTAGCAAAGAATCATGGTTCTTATTTTTGCCTCTTCTAGCTGCTGTTGGTTGTCCTGGAATTGTGGAATTTGTGACTGCCTTGCTCTGACCCCTGCTTCTGTATTCATGTTGTCTTCTCCTCTGTTTGTCGTTATTTCTCTTTGCCTTGCTTATAGAGACACTTGTCATTGAATTTAGGGATGCCTGGAAAATACAGAGTAATTACATTGCCTCAAGATCTTTAGCTTAATTTCAGCTGCAAAAATTTTTTCAAATAAGGTAATATTTTAGATTTCCAAGGCAGAGGTCTTCATGTCTTTGGATGGCCATTATTCAACCTACTTCATGCAAATCATATTTTGGTACCAGAGAAAAAGCACGTATTTAAAGAACTCAAAACTGAATGTTGGAGCTGGCACAGAGAGCAAAGGAAAGACAGCAGGAAGATAAGCTGGAGAGATAGAGTCAAACTAACAGCACCTTGTAGGACTTGTAGAGGATAGTGAACCCAAGCTGATTCAAAGCCTCTGTGTTTCATACACAGGTTGTGGGTTAAGAACTCATCTTAGAGTGGTGACACTTCCCTTCAAGAGAATCACAGCTGTGAGAAATGTAGTAAGCCACGAACTTTCGGCTGCTGGACCTGCCATAGCATTCCTTCTGAAACTACGCTTTGACCAGACTGTTCATAGCATACGAAGCACTATGTGATTCCTAGGTCGGGGACCTTCTGGCCAGTATAAGAGTGTTTTAAAAAGTAGTTTTTCTTTCCATGGGGCGTCCCATAATCTAATTTTTTCAGGGTGGTATTTCAGTTCTACTCAATCATCCGTCTGAGGGACTTCTCTTCCCGAGTCTGCAAGGGGCTGACTTCAAAAGCATTAGTTTCCGGGCTCCACGCCTCCATCAGGAACCGGAGGGGTTTCAGATGTAAAGTTCTTTATCTGGGTTTCCCGCCTGTGGACTAGGTAGAGAAATCCAGGTGAAGCTCCTTTGTCCCAAAATACCCTCTGAAAGCTCTGTGAGGAGGGGGCTCTGCAGCCCAGAGTTGTGGACTAAGCAGCCAATCCAGTATCAGAGTCAAAGATCAGTCACTCCAGATGAAGTTTGAAACTACTCATCTCATTGGATAAGAACATGAATGGGGCGGGAATAACTTAAGGGTTAAAATTCAGCTGCTCCTTACCAATGCAATGATACAGGTAATTGAAAAGTATGGGGCAGCAACGCATAAAAGGAGATGTAATTGATCAGGAATGACTAACCTGTGTGTTAGTGCTCTTAATGGAGGAAGAATACTTTATTAAAATGTTGAGGCAGGATCTCACTCCTGTTGCCCAGGCTGGAGTGCAGTGGTGTGATCACACCCCCCTACAGCCTTGACTTCCCAGGCTCAGGTGATCATCCCATTTCAGACTCCCTAGTAGCCAGGACTACAGCCTTGCACCACCACATCAAGCTAATTTTTTGCATTTTTAGTAGAGATGGGGCTTTGGCATGTTGCCCAAGTTAGTCTCCATCTCAAGTGATCTGCCCACCCTGGCCTTCCAAAGTACTGGGATTACAGGTGTGAGCCACTGTGCCCAGCAGTAATAATACTGTTTTACAGAAAAAGAATCCAGATAATTTTATCTAATCTCTTCCTTTATTATAAAAAGCAAAAATACTAGTACAATATGTTTCAGTTATTGATACAAATTAAGTGGTCATATTAGTGGGAATTTTCTGTAGAATGTGATGCTAGAGACAGGTTGTCCAATTTTATTATCATTAGACTTTCCTGAAGACCTTACTTAAAATTCAGAAGACTCAGTCAGATGTTCTTATTAGTAGATCCTGGGACAAATCATTTAAGAAGGCATTCCAGAGTAGTTTGTCCTTAGACCGTTCTAGACACCAACACAAGGCTTTCCAAAGAGCCTTAAAGAAAGCATATCTAAATTTAATATTAAATGCTGCACTTGATAATGAATCACAATATAAATAATATTTATGTTAAAGTTATTTTTATGTGAAATTTTGAACTCTGACACCTCTTTATCTTTTAGAGCAATGAGATTAGAGTAATGCAAATTTTGGATGGATAATCCAAGTCTCAAATCATATTTTTACCTCATTTTATCAGTTCTAATAAAGGTTGAAAGAGTCCAGTGGCTGCCCTAATCTCTGATACATTTAGTAGAGGTCAAATTAGTAAAATTTGTTTTAATTCTTTTGGTAAGGGGCTAGTCTATTTAACTCACCTAAGGAACTGACAGGCCCATATATGTAAATGAAACGTGTTCTAACTTTGCTCTTGAAGAATGAAAAATAGCCCAAGATACCAGATTAATATTGCCTTGTTCACAGTATGCTGCAAGAAAAGATGAATGGAAATTCAATTATGCCATCCCAAACTACATATTTTGGCTAATGAAAGGCTCATTAATTAAATGAAATAAGGAGGAATTTTTTAAAAAAATATTTTGCCTTGTATACCACTATTCCTAAACAGATCTATTAAGAAAGATAATATTTTGTTTGTCAGGTTTCTATAAGGAGAGACAGAGTGAAAAGCTTTACTAGAATTTAGTAATTTTGTATAGGTTTTTTACATTTTCTTGGTTCAATTATAAAATCCTCAAAGACCATTGTATTTTGAGATGGAGTATTTTATAATGCACTTCTTAGCTAGTACATTTAGGTTATGACCACTCCTTTGTATGTTACTGGCCAAAGGGTAATATTTGTTTCTCTTTTCTAGATGGGGCTTTTAAAATAAATTTCTTATTGAACACACACACACACAGTCGTTCAGGGACTAGTCTCCTATGCTACTCTTAGTGACAGGAGAGCATTTCATTCTCACAGGAGTCAGCAATCTAGTATTCCTCACACCTCTTTATCCAGAGTAAAATCAATCAAGACTTAGACTTAACTTTTTTTTTCCTTCAGAAATCCAGAATTTTTAGTGAAACAGAGAAGGGATTTTTCAGAGATAATATCAATCCAAGATGCAATTGACCAATTTTGGAAAAGTTGAATTTACACAAATCACCAAAGGTGATCAGAGACCAGGAAACAAATTAAGTATTTCATGGACTAAGACCTCATAATGATTGTAAGATGCACCATTATTCTGTTCACCTGTTAGACAAGTTAAGCTGTGCACGATGCTTTATTGATAGCTCTGGGCAGTGTATGCATTGATCATACCAGCCTCTCATGCTTTGACATTTATTTTCATCTATTCAAAGATATTTGGTAATTTTTTCTGCCTTCAGTTAAATTATTTGGCATGACATAGGCTGTACATATACAAATATGTCCAGAGTTTTCAGTGAAGTATTTTTTCAGAGGTAATAGCCACCCAAGAGGCAGTTGACCAACTTTGGAAAATTGACCAATTTTGGAAAAGTTGAATTCACACAGATCACCAAAGGTGATAAGAGACTAGGAAATAAATATAATTTTATACATAGGTGTATATGTACAAAATCTCAAAGACAGAAATCTGGGAAGATATTTTAATTACATTTGAACATAACTCAAAATGTTGATGACATCAAGAGCCATAATGAAATTTCTACATATATAAGCAATGAACACTCAGTGATAATTACCATGTAGCTGATTTTATGATATTACTGATGACAGAGTGCATTACAGTTTCAGAGATTTTATGATGTGAAACTGTGTATGTGTCTAAGTGTGACTGAAATATGATAAGCTATTGCTAGCCTGTTGACTAGAATTAAAGATCCCTCAGAATAAAGGTCTGAATGCTTCAATTCTCAGAGGAATCCTGAGGCTAATTTTTAAACAAGAATAAAAACAGAAACAAAAAAATACGACTAGCTAAAACTGTTAGGAAACACATAATGTTACTTCTATTATTCATCTGTACATTAATTTTTCCTCCTCCAGATTCTTAATACTTTGGTGCTTCCTCTTCCCTAGTCCAACCTCTAGAATCTATAAAATATGCTCATAAGAAGTGTGGAGTGAATAAACTGCCTTACTAAAATGGTTTGGTTGTTTGTCCCCTCCAAATCTCATGTTGAAATGCGATTCCTAAAGTTAGAGGTGGGACCTGGTGGCAGGTGATTGGATCATAGGGGGCAGATCCCTCGTGAAGGGTTTAGCATCATTCCCTTGGTGGTAACTAAAACTCTGTAATAACTGTATTCTCTGTTCAGCTCCTTCCTTTGTTTTGGGTTCTTTCCTATTACCACTCCAGTAGTCCAAGTCTCTATCAACTACAAACAATAATATAAGCGTACAAACAAAAAAATACCTCCATCAATCTCAAATACTAGCCTGTCTGTATCCTTTGATTACATAGACAAACGTGATTGAATTTTCTACACATAAGGATTCTATTTATCACTTCTGTTGACCATTCAGATCTGAGTATCACATTCAACATTCCACTGAGATGCCTGTTTAAATTTGCTGAAATGGACACCTGTAACTACATTTAGTAGAAAATATGTAGTCCTTAACATAGTTAATCTCTTAGGGGATACTTGTCATTGTTGACACTTCATTATTCCCTCCTCCCCATCCCCCCTTTGAGACTTCTTTGGTATCCTTCTTCTGACTTTCTCCTGGATCTTCCACAGTTTCTTCAATCTTCTAGATTTTTCTCTTTTTAATATTTTTACATAGAAGTGCACTCAAATATTCTCAAGTTCTAGAGAAACATTTGTCCTACCCCTTTAAAATGATTCCACCTGGGAAATTTTATGCAGTTGTACTTGTCCATTTGTTGTCTATTTGTGATAAAACAAATAGCTGAGATCCCTCTTCTGAATTCTGGGTTCATATGTCACTCTGTCCTGTTGAACTTCTCACAAGTCTTTCAATCTTTATGTGTCTATAAGTGAACTCTTATCACCAAACCTATTCATTCTGTTTCTGACTTCAGTTAAATTTCACAGTTACTTATTTGCCACAATCAGAAATCTAAGTGTCATTTTGACTCCTTCTTTCTTACTGCCCCAACTCAGCAAATCACATTTTTTTGTTTGATTCCCTCATCTTACTATTTCTTGAATATGAAAATTTTCTCCATATACACTGTTATTCATTACATTACTGCATTCTACAATCTTCTCTCACTGAGATTATCACACAGTCTTCCTAGGTCTTTTGTATGCTTTCACTCTATTTTTGTTTGTTCATTTGTTTGTTTTTCTCTAAACTGAGGATATATTTTAATGACTGTGTCATTAAAATAATGATTGCATCACTCCGAGACAAAAAAATATTTTAATACCTTTCTTTCTTAATACCTTATTGTTTTCAGAATAACACATTTTCTGCCAGTCATGACTTTACATTTGTTTTTCTCTTAATGTACACTTTTCTGAAACATTCTAAGCTCAAGCAATACTAAATGATTCTGTTTCTTTACTCAAAGCCTCTCATTTCTTATCCACTGGGCATGCTCTTTCCTCTGGCTGAAACCCATTACCTTTTCACACCTCACTCCTAAACCTGTGTCTTTTAATTTTTATACTTTGCAGCTTGAAAACCATATCTTCTTAGAAAATTCTGAAGGTTGTGACCTTTCCATATGCTTTTAAAATACCCTATCCTATTCCTACCATGGCATCTATGTCATTGCAATTTAATTACCTATTTACCTAAATGTCTTTACTAAGTAGACTCTCTGTTATTTCAGAGAAAAGTCGGTTTCACTTTCTTCACCACTGTGTCCTCAGTATTTAGCAGAAGACCTGATGTGTAGTGCTTATTAGTATGGAGTAAGAATTTGCAGTTGGGGTGTTAGTAACTGCAATAATTGTGATTCATAGTGTAGCTAGAATAATTTAATTTTTACAAATCTGATATGGTACCTTGAGAAATATAATTATCCTCAAGAAGACCAAGTGCATAGCAGAGACAAGCCATGTGATACCTGAAGACTGTCTCCAAGGAACTTTTTAAACAACATTTGAATCCTCAAATCCCTTTACTATCCAGCCTTAGGTCTATCCTAATGTTATCCTCTCCAAACACCAAAATTGGGACCATGTCCTCTTCATATTCACCAGCAGCATTAAATAACCTGAATCCATGTTACAGATCCATATAATTTACTTTACTTTTTTTTTTTTTAATTGTACTTTAGGTTCTGGGGTGCATGTGCAGATCATGCAGGATTGTTGCAGAGGTACATACATGGCAAAGTGGTTTGCTGCCTCCCTCCCCCGTCACCTACATCTAGCATTTCTCCCCATGTTATCCCTGCTCGACCTCCCAACCCCCCTGCTGTCCCTCCTTTGGCACCCCGCACAGACCCCAGTGTGTGATGCTCCCCTCCCTGTGCCCATGTGTTCTCATTGTTCAACACTTGCCTATGAGTGAGAACATGTGGTGTTAGATTTTCTGTTCTTGTGTCAGTTTGTTGAGAATGATGGTTTCCAGATTCATCCACGTCCCTATCAAGGACATGAACTTATCATTTTTTATGGCTGCATAGTATTCCATGGTGTATATGTGCAAGATTTTCCTTGTCCAGTTTATCGTTGATTGGCATTTGGATTGGTTCCAAGTCTTTGCTATTGTAAACAGTGCTGCAGTGAACATATGTGTGCATGTGTCTTTATAATAGAATGATTTATAATCCTTTGGATATATACCCAGCAATGGGATTGCTGGGTCAAATGGAATTTCTATTTCTAAGTCCTTGAGGGAGCGCCACACTGTCTTTCACAATGGTTGAACTAATGTACACTCCCACCAACAGTGTAAAAGTGTTCCTATTTCTCCACATCCTCTCCAGCATCTGTTGTCGCCAGAGTTTTTAATGATCGCCATTCTAACTGGCATGAGGTGGTATCTCAATGTGGTTTTGATTTGCATTTCTCTAATGACCAGTGATGATGAGCATTGTTTCATATGTTTGTTGGCCTCATATCTGTCTTCTTTTGAAAAGTATCTGTTCATATCCTTCTCCCACTTTTGAATGGGTTTTTTTTTTTCTTGTAAATCTGCTTTAGTTCTTTGTAGATTCTGGGTATTAGCCCTTTGTCGGATGGGTAGATTGCAAAAATATTTTTCCCATTTTGTTGGTTTCGTTTCACTCTAATGATTGTTTCTTTTGCTGTGCAGAACCTCTGGAGTTTGATTAGGTCCCGTTTGTCTATTTCAGCTTTTGTTGCCTTCTACAGAAGGTGACAAAAATTTGCTTAATTCTGAAGAACAATGAATAACAATTATCTTTGGCTCTCACTTTGTTAATGTACATGCTTAAAGTATAAACATGAAGTAAAATATATTTTTCCCAATTCAGTGTCTTCCTTCTTCCAATTAGTCTGCCTGTAAATAATAAAGAAAAGTTTGAAAAATTGGAAAAAAATATTCCAGTGAATTAATTAGTACTTTAAAAGTCTTCAGATGACTATTGGATATGCTGTTGACCCTTGAACAATGAGGAAGTTGGGGTGCTTTCTCCTTGCACAGTTGAAAATTCACATGTAACTTTTAACTCATTCCCCAAACTTAATTTCTAATAGCCTAATGTTGACCAGAAGCTCTACTGATAATATAAACAGTGGATTAACATCTACCTTGAATATTATATGTACTGTGAACTATATTTTTGCAATAAAGTAATCTAGAGAAAAGAATGTTGTTAAGAAAATCGTAAGGAAGAGAAAACATATTTACTATTCACTAAGTGGAAATGGAGCATCATAAAGGTCTTAAATCCACATAAAAGTACAGTTCAAATAATATTGTTCAATGGTCAACTATTATTAGCTAAATGGGAAGAAAAAGAAACACAATATAATATTATTTTTCTATTGTTTTCCTATTCTTATTTTTTCCATATTTACCATATTTTCTTTTTTTTCCAAAAAGAGGTATATGGAATTCTCGCAAGTTAATCTCTTCAAAGAAAAATAAAATCTAAGTGTTATGCAGATATGCTTTACTGAACATGCTTCAAAGAATAATATGACCTGTCTTAGTCTATTTTTGCTGCTATAACACAATGCCTGAGACTGGGCAATTATAAAGAATAGAAAGGTATTTCTCACAGTTCTGGAGACTGGGAAGTCCAAAATTAAGATCCTGGCTGTTTTTCTGTCTGAGGAGGGCTGGATTACTGCTTCCAGGATGGCACCTTGAATGCTCTATCTTTACATGGTGGAAGGGCAAAAAGACCAAACTCACTGAAACCCTTTTGTGTTTTTTTGGTCTGTTTGTTTGCCCAGTCTGGAGTGCAGTGGTGCAATCTTGGCTCACTGAAATTTCCGCCTCCCAGGTTCAATTGATTCTCATTCCACAGCCTCCCAGTAGATGGGATTACAGGCGTGTTGCCAAAACGCCCAACTATTTATTTATTTATTTATTTATTTTGTGTTTTTAGTAGAGATGGAGTTTTCTCATGTTGCCTAGGTTGGTCTCAAACTCCTGGCCTCAAGTGATTCACCTGCCTTCGCCTCCCAGAGTTCTGGGATTACAAGTCTGAGCCACTGTGCCTGCCCCTTTAAACCCTTTTACAAAAAGAAGACTCAGATGTGATTAAACATAGGATCTGTGAGCATGGCCATTATAAGATGGAAAATAATTCAAAGCACTTTACAGTGGAAACAAAAAGCCCCAGACCTCATTAAAGGAAGAGAGAGAAATTGCTGGAGGAAAAAGAAATGATGCCATAACTTCAACTGGAAAGTTGCTAGAACTCAAGGAAAAGCAAATAGTCGTCACATCTTGAGCATCTGTAGTAGGTATATATAACCGGAAAATTCTATATATGAGTGTATGTGTGTGTAAAAAATGTATGTAGTTTATATATGTACTTATATGTGTACGTATTCTAAATTATCCAGCCAAAGCACCTTAAAAAACTACATTCTAATTGATATGGTTTGAATATTTGTCTCTTTCAAATCTCATGTTAAAACGTGATCCCCAAAGTTACGAGTGGGGCCTGGTGGAATGTGTTGGGATCATGGGAATGGATTCCTCTGAAATGGCTCAGCGCCATCTCCTGAGGGTGAGTGAGTTCTTGCTCAGAGTTCATGTGAGATCTGGTTGTTTAAAAGTTTGTGACATTTCCCTCCTCCCTTCCTTGCTCCTGCTCCCTTCACCTTCCATCATGATTGTAAATCTCCAGAGGTTATCACTAGAACCAGATGCTGGAGCCATGCTGGCATAGCCTGTAGAACTGTGAGCCAACTAAACCTCTTTTTTAAATGAATTACCCAGCCATAGGTATTCTTTATAGAGAAATGGCCTAATACAGTAATATACATATACGGCCTAGTATGGTATATTATGTATTCTTTTGTTTTTAAAGTCTCAGGTATTATATATACTTACTTAATTATTCCTAAGACACCCTCTTAAGTAGATGATTTATCCAAGGTTATGCCACTAGTAAAATGATTTAAAACAAAACCTGCATGATTCCAAAGCCTTCATTTTTCACTCATATGTTACTTCCTTATGTAATACAATTCAGATATTGTGTAGGATAGAAATATGTACACTTAGAATGTATCCCCATTAAATTACTGTAGAAGCTTGTGATCAAATATCACCAAATAGTTTGAACCCTGATAGGAAATGGCTATAGAATCGGTGCCCCCACAGAGTAGAGAGCTACAAGGAGATCAGCTCATCCCATTTTGTGAAATTTTTAGCTGCTTAGAAATAATTGAAATGGTATTTTCAGGGTCCTTTTGACAGGAGATATTTTAATTCATATGTAATTTATAATAGTTCATACTATTTCCTTCATTCAATAATTGTGTCTCTCCTCTCATTTAGGGAACATCAATTATGTCTGCTGAATTGAGAGAAGCTAAATATATTCATGAAAAAGCTTCCTTTATCCTTTATTCTGGATTTGTTAGATTCATTAAAACCCAGCATCTCCAGTGTGAAAAAGCACATGTTCAGTAGTCCACATGGTTTTCACACAGGAGGGTTAAGGCTGCCCTCAATTATTAGGTAGCGTCTTAGCAGGATAGAATGGCAAATTTAAACTGGGCAATTTAAACGGAATTTATAATGGGGCTATTTACAAAGCTGTAATCAGGATTTAGGGAAACCAGTAAAAGATTAATGTGGTACCAAAGGCTAGCAAGAGCAGTATTTAAGTCTGAAGGGGCAAAATAGGGAAGTGGTTATCAGAGATATGAAAAAGCCACTTGCAAGGGATTTGGACTTTGGCCGAAGTATTCAACAATCCATGATCCAGTAGAGAGACAGGGAAACTTCTTCCCTGATATCTCTTGGCTTCTGCTCACCTCCTGAATGAATGAATAAATAAACAAACCAACCCACCCTTCAGAAGAAGTGAAGATATTTGTAGGGAAAATATTTCACATAAAAGTTTTTCAACTAAAATGTTTATGCGAAAGAAATGAATGAGGATTTTTTTTCTCTCTATTTTAAAAATATATATTTTATTGCACTTTAGGTTCTGGGGAACATGTGCAGATCATGCAGGATTGTTGCATAAGTACATACATGGCAATGTGGTTTGCTGCCTCCATCCCCCCAACGCCTATAACTGGCATTTCTCCCTGTTTTATCCTTCCCCAACCTCCCCGCCCCCTGCTGTCCCTCCTCTATTTCCCTCCAACAGACCTCAGTGTGTGATGCTCCCCTCCCTGTGTCCATGTGTTCTCATTGTTCAACACCCGCCTATGAGTGAGAACATGCAGTGTTTGATTTTCTGTTCTTGTGTCAGTTTGTTGAGAATGATGGTTTCCAGATTCATCCACGTCCCTATGAAGGACATGAACTCATCATTTTTTATGGCTACATAGTATTCCATTGTGTATATGTGTCACATTTTCCTTGTCCAGTCTATCATTGATGGGCATTTGAGTTGGTTCCAGGTCTTTGCTATCATAAACAGTGCTGCAATGAACATATGTGTGCATGTGTCTTTATAATATAACTATTTATAATTCTTTGGATATATACCCAGTAATGGGATTGCTGGGTCAAATGGAATTTCTATTTCTAGGTCCTTGAGGGAGCGCCACACTGTCTTCCATGATGGTTGAACTAATTTACACTCCCACCAACAGAAATGTACAGAAGGTCTGGAGTTTAATTAGATCCCATTTGTCTATCTTGGCTTTTGTTGCCAATGCTTTTGGTGTTGTAGTCATCAAGTCCTTGCCTATGCCTATGTCCTGAATGGTTTTGCCTAAGTTTTCTTTTAGGGTTTTTATGGTGTTAGGTCTTATGTTTAAGTCTGTAATTGAACTGGAGTTAATTTTAGTGTAAGGTGTCAGGAAAGGATCCAGTTTCTGCTTTCTGCACATGGCTAGCCAGTTTTGCCAACACCAATTATTAAATAGGGAATCCTTTCCCCATTGATTGTTTTTGTCAGGTTTGTCAAAGATCAGATGGTTGTAGATATGTGGCATTGCCTCTGAGGCCTCTGTTCTGTTTCATTGGTCTATATCTCTGGTACTAGTACCATACTGTTTTGACTACTGTAGACTTGTAGTATAGTTTGAAATCACATAATGTGATGTCTCCAGCTTTGTTCTTTTTGCAACACAGTTATTATATTAGGTTGGTGCAAAAATGATTGTGACTTTTCACAATTAAAAGTGATTGCAAAAAACCACAATGAATTTCACATCACCTTATATCTCCTATATGCTATAAAATTTTGGTCTGCCTAATGAAAAATTTATGTAAAATAGTAAGTATAAATTAAAAAATGATGAGTTATTTATGTATGCATACATTTTATAAAGTTTTTATTTCCATTTTATATTAGATTACAGATCTTTCTAGTGAAAACATTTAAAAAATGTTTCTTAAATGATTCAGATTAAAAGTAAACTGTAAAAAGAAAAATATGTAAGTGCTTTCAATCCTTTTCCCTGATTCCCAAATTGGCTGAATTGGCTGCCATTTAAGATTTGTGAATGTGATAATCCATGAAGTTGGGGATCATTTCTTCTCTGATAACCTGCTTAACAATGGAAGAAAGTAAGTCTTTTTTCCTTAAATCCTTTGGAATTGAATGTCAGCTTGCTTATGTTGACAAACATGGTACTGAGAGAGCGCCTTTTCATCTCATTGACATAGATCATATCATAAAACTGGGAACTGGAAGTCTGCCACCCAAGCAATTTAGACTGTGTCGCTACTGTTTCAAAAGAAAACTTTGAAAAATATATTTCTTACAAACTGTCTGACTTGTCTACATAGATTATATGGTTGTGAAAAGAATTTGACTATGTTTTCTCCATAGCACATTCAATTGCTGCTGCTGCTGCAGTGTGCAAGCACAGCTGCAGTCCACTTTCTTGCCTTTGGAAAGATCCTTCCTTTATTCCACTATTACAACCAGGTGAGGACGTATGTATGGGCTGGGACCTACAACTTTCCTGGTAGATCAATAGGAATCTCCGTTCCTTACATATCATTTTCTAAAAATGAAAAAATAACTGATGTGTTTATGAAAGGCATTTCCACATAAACATGTATTTTCAAAAGCCAGAGAAAATACCTAAAGTTATTAAACTCCTACACACGCCATGGTGGATAGCATCAAATATTTAAATTTCAGTTCAGTTGAATCAGTAAGTATTGAGCACACGTGAGAAAGACACCATAACTTAAATATTCCAGTAAAAAACAAAACAAGAACACTTTTTGTATAGAAATCCAATTGAAAGGATTGAATTGGCATCCTCTATTACTTCTTGGGCATCAGGTTTATGCTTTCAATTGAATTTCCACACACAATCAGTACTAGCTGTTAGCTCTATATGTGTGCCAAAGTCAACTCTGTTCATTTGCTAAACTAATATTTATTGAGTGGCTTCTATGTGTCAGGAGATACTGTGTGTGCTGGAAAAAGTAAGAATGACACCTCACTGAATCATTAGTTAGTACAGAGAAGCAGTTCCTTTACTGTTAAGTGATTCTGCTTAACTAATCCCCAGCTGAAAGAACCTTGATTTAAAATAGCTATTTACTAAAATGTAACAGTGTATAATTATTCACCATTTTCTTTTCATCAACATATATATTTCTATGTGCCTTCATAGAATGAACTTGAAATTTATGACTTTGGGTCAGTTTTGGATTTCAAGATTTATTACAGGTTATTTCCTAAAACATTGGTTTGTAATCTTCCATTCTGCTTTCTTCAACATGACTCTTCTCTTGAAACATTGCTGGTGTCTTTCTTACCCTTTGATCACTTTATGTGCTATGTCGTCTTCTTATCTCTTCATTGATGCCTCCTCCACTCCCACTGAAGGGAAAAAGAACTGATTTGCGTGCTAAAACCCAGAATTAAGGGTTCCTAGGAGGCAAGGCTTATCTCAACAAGGCTAAGGACTAGCAGATATATCACTCTGATGAAGATGAAAACTTTCAGCCAGGGTTCTTACAGTCATTTTAGCCAACTTCTTAGTACTGCTGGACTAGAGAGAGTGCAAGAATCCAGATTGAAGAAATTAGGGACATTTTCTCTCTCTCACTCTGCAATGTTAGCATCATGGAATGAATCTCCAACAATTACTGCATTCAGTTTAATAATTAATTCTAGTCCTGCCTTTCCTGCAAAATAACAATTTGACTTTTACTACTCTGCCTAAGTTTATTGAAAAATAAATTATGGATTATATGATTTCTTACTTCATGGAGCTGATTTGAGGATAGAGTCAGACAACACATGTGAAAGCTTATATTCACTTTGAATAGGTTGAAGCTATAAGAAATGAACAACCAGTTCTGCTTTTCACAGCAGAAAACTCACAGAATGTCACTCTGCCTGACACATGACAGGATATTATTAAATATTTGTTATATAAATGAAATATCTTTGGGAACTCCATGCTTTCAATCCTCACATTATATAGTGCTACAAAGAACTTTTTTGGTACTATTATTTCATAAATATATGCAGAAAGTAAAGTTTAAATGGCTGAATAATTATACCTCTTTTTTTATTAATATTACTTTTTTAACAAAGTATACAATTAAAATTACACAAATATATGTTTTTATGGTACACTTAATAGAATTTTTTTATATTAAATGGAAAATAATTGCTGCCATTATCTGATTTTGTTGAATTGCATTTAAGTGGAATTGTTGCTCATTATTATTCTACCCTTCTTTCTCCACCACACAAGACTTACTCATTGTTCCAGATGATCAGTTTCATCTACTTGGGTAAAAATACCATCATATTTCTTTTGTTTTTCATACAGATATTTTCTTGAACAACCATCTGCCATATTGCAACTGGAACCTCTAGGGGTCTTTACTCTTTTCTTAATTTATCCACAACTACACATGTATTGTCAATATAGAAAGTAAACTTTAACTCACAAATACCTACTTCTAGCTTGAGTTTTCCAAACACACAGTTTCTAAAGAGAAAACTGAAAAATGCTTTAGTAGGCTCTAATTTTTTGACTTTTACTATCTTTGCAACTCTTGAAGTTGGCCCTACATTTCAAATAAATCTCTGATTATTGTCGTGAGTATACCTTTACTGATACAGACCACTAATTCTAACCCTGACTCTAACACTAATCATTTGTGACCATACTTGGGTTCCCAGTGTTCCAGCTCCTTACTTTGCATTCCCATGTTCAGTCATTTTTCTCAAAGACCTCTTAACATGCCAGGACACATTAACTGAGAGTTGAGACTCTTTCAAACCATCAGAAAAAGTTTAGTATCATTAAAACTCAAAATACATGTAAGTACAATGAGAACTCTTGATCATTGCACAAAATTTTGTAGTTCCAAGGACTTTCATACCTGTACTTGTAGTCTTTTAACTCACTAAGGTTTTGTCCATTGGCTCTACAGAAACATGTGTGAAAGTGAAAATATTCTTCTTATAAAAAGGGGAGATTTTTAACTTTTCTCTTTCTCTTATAGACATTTCAGTTGCCCTAGCTAGAATCTGTAAAGGAAATTTTGTTATATTCTATCCTTTCCCGGTTTGTTAAACCTATTTGATCACTAAGTCAAGTGAATTAATATAGGGAATTACCATTTCATGTCAGTCCTCCTCTCTTATTGCCAATATTTTAACTCATATGTTTATAATTTCATGTTTAAGAAAACTTTAGAGCTATGCTCATATTATTGTTATTTACTCTCTTCTAACTTATTTGACATGTTGTCACTTTACTCATTCCTTTGACAATACTGAATCTGGATAATGCCTCCTTGAGCTGGGTGCAATGCTAGATCCTGGGAGAAATATGAACCAAGTTTCTGACTTAAGAAATCAAGGCAGTGAGAAAAGTAACTTTCATTTAATGGACCCTACACTTGAAGAAGCACTAGGTGTCGGAGAGATTGTATTAAGGAACAAGTAATCAAGTAACAGAGGAACAGTGGCCAGGGAAGGCATTTTAGAGGGAGTGACATTCAATCAAACTAAGAGTATTTTTAAGTAAGCATTTGATACTCCACAACTGAATTTTAAAGAGGGTATTTTTCCAAGTATAGGCAAATGAATACCTCTGGGAAGACACATCTTCATCTGTATAATTCAAGGAAACTAATAGTAACAGCAGTATTTTTTGAAATAGCTACAAATTTAATTATTATTACTTTGTTAGTAGAGCAAAGCTTATTTTGTGTCTATGAAATAATGATCAAACAAATTAGGACAATATTCTTATTTTGAAAAAGGAATAGGGATGAATATGTAAAAAGAGGTCTAAGAACTGGTTAAAGAAATAATTGACTAGAAATATTAGCCCTTACTTTCGTCTAGTCCAATTGCAGATTTTCCAGATTTGTTATTTACAATTAGCCCAGATCAACTTTTGAAGCAATAACTAATATTCAAGCCCTGTTGACTACTACAGAAACTCTTCCTTACCATCAATTGGGTTTTTTGTTTTGTTTTGTCTTTTACTCGTCGTCAGTATATGACATAAGTTCCAAGGCATCAATGTAATGTTTAAGGCATCTGTTTTAGCCTTAAAAACTACAACAGATTTGAAACCTGAGAAGCCTTTTCCTAGCTATTTGACTTTACATGACCAACTCATATAGTTCTAGTAATCTTAGCTTCCTTACCTGTAAAATATAAATATATTTTTTGTATATCAGCAAATAATTATGAAGACGAAAATAGATAAGTCATCTAAAGCACTTAATATATGTAAAATACTTAGTAGTGCTTAACTGACAAGCACTCAATCAATGTTTTCCGTGGCCACTCTTACTACTATAACCGTTGTACTATTACTATTACCATTGTTGCTTTTACTGCAAATGCTACTGTCATTAGTACCCTTATTTTTGCTATCAATACTATCACGAGAATCAGTCAGCCCAGTTGGCTTTTATTGTACTATCGTGGTATCCAAAGGGGGTTGAATCTACCCTAGAAAAAAATATTTCGAAGTTAAGGGAAAGACATAAAGGTTATTTTTGTATTTAATTTATTTACTATTTTAAATTTAATTGGGTTAGTATGTACTATAAGGTACACACCATATTAGCACAATACTGCATGCTTATTATGTCTAAAGAAACATGCTAAAATTTAGAATGTATGTTAAGTCATTTTTCCTTATGGGAGTGCATGATCAAAAAGTTTGGAAAATACTAGTGTAGGAGGGATATAAGCAAATAAGTAACATATTAAAAACCTATATTTCTGAGACAGAGTCTCACTCTGTCATTCCGGCTGGAGTGCAGTGGTGCTATCACAATTCACTACATCCTCAAACTCTCTGGGCACAGAAAATCCCCCATCCTGAGCCTCCCGAGGCAGTGGGATTACAGGTGTGCACTACCACACCCGCTAATTTTCCTACTTTTTATAGACACGGGGTCTTACCATGTTGCACAGGGTGGTCTCAAACTCCTGGGCTCAAGTAATCTGCCTGCCTTTGCCTCTCAAAGTGCTGAGATTACAGACATGAGCCACTACGCCTGGCCAACACCTTTAAAGTATTATAATAAATGCTATGGAAGAGGTACAAATACAAAAATACTACCAAAAAAATTTTTCATATGGGTGCTGCATTTGAATTATGAGAAATCTAGGAAATCCATGACCTATGGGGTGATTGGCAACATTAAGCTAACGGGGCCAGGCAGATTTTATCAGGAATTTGAAATGACAACGATAAAAGTTGAATCAGTGCATTTAAAATGGGAGAAGAAGCTGAAAATACAAAGACGAATTTATGAAAAGCAGGAGCCTATGACTATTAATTGAAGCTCTAAGTAAAAATGATAAAAACACAGATGATGAGAGGTCAAGAATGAAGGGAGAGTAGAGTGTGTGGTGGTTGTTAGAAGTCGACGTAATAGAAATAGAGACAGAGTGGCTGTGTTGCCGCAGAAAAGAGTAATAAATTATTACTATTGAAGGCACATAGAGATAACCTGATCCCCAGAGTTTTGTGTATCTTCCAGCTTCTAAATTACATTTTGGTCTCTGAAAGGCCTTGGTGTATTGCTGGTCCTGGGACCTTGTGAGATTCCATTGCCTTGATATCTGTATGTACTCTTTTCAACATACTCCCAATTATTTGCAGTAACTTGATTTATTTCTGTCTGTTTAGCAGGTTCAAATCTCAAGCCACATAAGCAGGTGTGCAAGAAATATAACTTTCATTAGTTTTAAATAACTCAACTTAATTACTATTTTGAACCACAGTTCCACTATATAGTAGAAATTAAATCTCAGTCAATTCTGTGTAATTTTAAACACTTTAGGGCCTCCCACCATTGCTCTTGGTGCCCTGTTCTGCAGGACTCCAAAACCGACAGTACGAGGAGTTGAAGTAGTTCACCTGCTGCCCGGCTGTCTTCCTCCCACACTGGCAGTCCTTACTGGAACAGGATGACCAGAAATGTCCTTGATTCTTGATAAACAAAGAATGTTGCTACATTATTCCTCACACCCAGCAGCAAGAATGGAAGCCATATAAAACTTAGTGGAGCTGTAACATTTATTTCACCAAGCTTCTGCCTCTGCTTTTCTCAGGATCAACGTCTGAAACAATTTAAAATTTGAAAACCTCTGGGAAGCTCTTAGACCTATGTAGCCTGCCATCTTATAGTAGCTTTTCACTACTCATAAAATGGGCAACTTTGCTGTTTTATGCAGTCCTGATGTAAAAGGTGCATCCTTTTTAAGACTCCAAAATTAATTTAGGAGTTTATTGTGCTTCTGATTATGGAATTTGCTTCAGGATTTTCTTGGGGGACAAATTGAGTATACATCTCATTCAATGGGCTCCACCTTTATTTATTCATATCATCCATATTTTCCTCAACTGTTAGATTTCCTCACTAACATTTAATTATGAACAATTTCTAACACAGGAAAGTTGTAATAATCATACAAAGCATACTCATACATCTGCCACTGAATCTATCATTAACAATATTGTATATTAGTTTTATCTCCCTTATATCCAACTATCAAATCCTATCTCTATCCATCAATCACATTTTTTGATGCTTTACAAGATAAATTGTAAGCATCAGGATACATATCTTTCTAAATACTTCAACATGTATACCATTAATTCCAATTCAGTATTTACATCTTTCATTGTAAACTTAAAATGAAATGTTTAAATATTAAGCATGCACTCACTAAATATTGATGAAAGCATGAATTCCTGTAAATAAATCCTCAACAAGGCACACAGCATTACTATGATCAAATACATTTTCCTCATGGTCCATCCTAGTAAATTTCTGTCCCAATGGCAACTAGCATTATTATTTTTTTAAACACAGGTGAGTTTCCCTGCTCTAAAACTGCCTATAAATGGAATTATATAGTGTTTATTATTTTTTGTAAGGCTTCTTTCACTATCAGGGAGGTTTTGATATTCACCCATCTTTCACTCATTTGTATTTTGTTCTTTCTTATTGATGAATAGTATCCCTTTCTATAAATATGCTATAGTTTATTTAGCCTACTAATAAACACCTGGCCTATTACTAGATTTTAACTATTGTGAATAAAACTGCTATGAACATTCTAGTATAACACTTCTTGTGAATATATGCTGTTATTCCTTGTAGATAAATATCCAAGAGTGGAATTGTGGGTTTTAGTACAGTTCTTTAGTTACATAAGAAACTGCTAGAACGCTTTTAAAAATAGTAGCATTACATTGTACTCCCACAAAAAATATATATGAAAATATGGTGGAGTTTTACATGTGAGTGTTTTTTACGGGTAAGATAGGTTAAGAATTGGAAAAACAGATATTTATTTATTACACAGTCTTATTTTAGGCATGGCCTTAGCTGTAGCTGAAACATTGCCTTTTCCATGGGAATAGATGACAAACGATCTTAATGAGGAAGGGTCGCAGAAAACTGGGAGTGCTGTTACTGACAAGCAATGGGCTCACTGACTGATAGATATAGAAGCCAACACTACAGCACTGGCTTTTGAGAAAAGAAAGGCTTTATTGTGGGTCGACTGGCAAGGAGACAGAAGGTAACACTCAAATCTGTCTCTCTGAGCTGGGGCTAAGATAAATTTTATAGGCAGAGGCTGATGAAGTGTGATTGGATATTGCATGAGATGATGCTAAGAGGTGTGATTTGACTGGATCAGGCTATGGAATAATGCCAGGGTTCACTCTGATTGCTTCATGGATTATTCACTTTTTTGTTTTTTTTTTTTGAGACAGGGTCTCACTCTGTCACTCAGGCTAGAGTCACCCAGGCATGATCACAACTCACCACAGCCTTAAATTCCTGGTCTCAGGCAATCCTCCCACCTGAGCCTTTCAAGTAGCTTCGACTACAGATATGCACCACCACGCCTGGATAATTGGAACTCCTGGGCTCAAGGAATCCTCCCATCGCACCCTCCCAAAGTGTTGGAATTATAGGAATGAGCCACCACACTTCTTAATCCAGTTATCATTCCTTAGTCTGAGCACTTAGGTTCCATCCATGGTTGTGTGACTACATGAACATTTTGTAGGTCTGTCTATATTATGAAGATAGTTACAATAAGAGAACTAATCTCCTCACCTGTTCTGTTTCCAGCAATTACAAAACTGTCTTCTGATTATAGCTTAAGTGTCTCAGATAGATTTTCTAACTTAGAAAGACTATTTCATGTTGCTTACATAGTATTCTTTTTTGTACTTTATTTTCCTCACAGGAAATAATGAGCTTTATATACACTGGTGAATTATGCATGAGGTTAATTTATGTCAGTTCTTATGTAAATTTCATAACTACTAAGTATTGTTACAGGCGGTGTTTTAAACTCTTTGGTTTCGACCTCTTCAACTATCTCATTTTCTTTTTAAGATGGGACTTACAAATATTTATGGTTTCCCCCAGTGCATAGCCCAGTGCTGGACAATTTATTTATGGCTTCCCTTGGTGCCGAGTCCAGTGCTGGATTATAATGGAAATCCATCAGTCCCTAGCTCCCTAAATAAATATAGAGATAACTCTTAGATATTGTTGTTTTACATATAAAATATTACTTAAAAGCAACATAAAATGATCATGGCAGCAAATTTAACAACCTTTTAGAGTGCACATATATAATATATTTGTGAACTGAACTATGCAACAGTAATATAAATATGCTAATAATCCTTTTTATGTAGTCTATGTCCTTATAATTCTGCTAAAATTAGAATTGATAGTGACAGTTTAGTGGCTGATTTGATCTTATTCTAAGTGGTTTTCAAATAACACTTGGATCACAGAATACTTTCTTTCTAATTTATATCTAAATAATGTGATTCAACTGGTTGATTAATTTGCTCCCTGTCCACATTCATTCACTTTATTCAGTGAGCAGAAATTTACTGAACAGCTGATTGACGTGTGACACTCACAGAACTAAATTCAGGGTTTATGATAATTAAAAAATTCACTCTTTGAACATGCCTATAATCTGTTAAGAGAAGAAAAAAAATCTGGACACAATTAGCAGGGAAATGTTATTGTGTTTAAAAGATGTATGTTTAATTCCATTGTGGCCAAGCAAAAAGAGAAAAAATTATTAGTTTTAACAAAAGAGAAAAAGGGGTATGTGGTAAAACCAAAACTAGAGGCAGAGTTAAATCAGAGATGATACCATGTAGGGACACACTGTGAAAGAAAATCCCACTTGGTCCTTGCTTTTCTTGTTAATAGTGCACATTTATATGGTCTTAATCCATGGTGCCTTTACTAATATCCTCCCTTTTTCTATTCTGATCACATGGTTTTATTCGCTGTAATGCTAAGGAGTAATTTGGATTATTATTTAGTTATTGCCACAAGGAGAATCTCATCAGTAATTTCATAAGACTAAATTGCTCTGGTTTATGAGTTTTCTCCAATATTTAGGTCAGATAAAATGATACATAAAATAATAACTCTAATGATGTCTATATCCTAATTCCTGAAACCTGTGAATATGTTAGTTTATGTGCAAAGGGGAATAAAAATTATAGGTGAAATTAATGTTGTTAATCAGTTGACCTTAAATTGAAGGGAGTAATCTAGATTACTCAGCTGGATCCAAAGTAATTAAAGAGTCTTTAAAAATGGAAGAAGAAATCAGAAGAAAGTTAGAGAGATGGTAGCATGAGAAGGACTCACACAATGTTTCCAATGTTGAAAATGGAGAAAGAAACCATGAGCCAAGAAAAGCAGCTAGCCTCTAGAAGCCAGAATAAACAAGAAAACGAATTCTCCTCTAGAGCCTCCAGAAAGGAATGCAAGCTTCCTTACACCATAATTTTAGGCTAGTGAAGCCCAGATTTATGATTAACATAATTGTCAGATAACATATGCATTTTGTTTTAAGCCTCTAAATGTGAAATAATTTGTTATAATAAGCAGCAAAACTAGTACAGCTATCTTCAATAACCTTGTCTTATCTAGGGACTTGAAGTATATTTTTGTTAACTTATCTTGGTCCCCAACTTATGTAAAAATCATAGGCCTAGCTGGTTAAGAATTCTAGCTTTGATTTAATCAACAAATATGTCTGGGGCATGTGCTATTATCCAGAAACCGAGCTGGTCACTAGGTACACAGTTACAAAGGGCTAATGGTTCCTTCTTTCATGGAGTTTAAAATTTGATAAGGGAATAGAATATGAAGCAAGGCGACAACTTTCTGAAACATGAAGGGCAACCAAAGAAAAGGCCCATGTGTAATCGACAATTAAAACCAGAGAATCTAAGCTGGTTTGAGAGGAATTAAAGATTTCAGTTTTAAAAAGTGACATTGAATTAGTGACCTTAAGGGTACATAGAAAATATTGTAAGTAGTGGCTAGGTTACAGAATTCTGGGGATCAAGAACAGCTGTGTCTATTCCCTTAAGTGGGAAAGAGGTCACATATTTTATTCCAGAGATGTGAAAGGAACTGTGTTCCCTAACATAACTCCATGAAGATCCTTCACTCGTATTCTCCACTTACCAGGGCTTCATCAACAGTCTGATTAGAATGTCTCTTCCCCGCTCAGAACCCCATATCCATAGTTTATCTACTTTTTAAGGTCTGTATTTAAAAAAAAAAAAAAATCCCCTCTCATCTCTCACAGCTGTAAACAATCTTTTTGCCTACTCTTTTAGCACTTTATCTGTTCGTCTTTGATGGCATTTATCACTCTCTCCTTTGTGGTACAGTTATTTTTGAGCATTTCTTACTTTCCAGACTAGATTATAGATTTTTAGCTTTTCAAGTGTTCTTGGAGAGTGTAAAAGGGCAGAAAGCAGCATATGGTGTGATATCACTAGGTGTGATACAGAGATTGAGTCTGAGAAAAATTTGGTAAGCTGAAAAACATGAACATACTGAGAAAGAATTAGGAGCTGAATGGAGGCACTGGTAGCAATTTAGCCTTTTCAATTTCTCACAAGCCCTGTAGCCACATATGGGTAATCATTTCTCAGTTAAATGATTGTTATGACTCTTATTTCCAGTTCTCTGCCATTTCCTTCAATCTGGTGATAAACTACAATGATCTATTTAAGTAAAATGCATCCAAAGGATCCTCAAATCTGCCACTAAGTGAACTGGCACATTCTAACCACAAGCATATACCTAATGTGAGAACATCTGAAAGAAAAGTAAAAATCATAGACTTATCTGAGTTGTTTCTACTTAGCACAGCATATCTTAATATTTGAAAACACTCCCATATTGCATGCAGATATTTTAGTGATGGACAGATTCCAAAGTCATAATTTTAAAACTCTTCTGTAAGATATTATACAATATCTCACTGTATATGTCAGGGAGTGGAAGGCTATGTTGTAATGAAACTCAAATATATTAATAGCTTAAAGCAACAGCAACAAGAAAGATTTCTCAGTCTTACCGCATATCACTCAAAGGTCACATGGAGTTTACTCCTCAAAGTCTCCATTCAGGACCAGGAGCTGAAGCTCCACCAGCTAGAACAATTATATATATATATATATATGGCTATGGGGGGGGGGGGGGAAACAGGAAGAATTGACTTCACTGTATTTCTTAGCTGCATTTTATTTACCTAAACATCTCATATGATTAGATCATCTCTTATATCAAAGAAATGGGGAAAGGCCGGACACAGTGGCTCACCCCTGTAGCCCGTAATCCCAAAACTTTAGGAGGCCAAGGTGGGTGGATCATGAGGTCAGGAGTTCAAGACCAGCTTGGCCATCATGGTGAAACTTTGTCTCTACAAAAAATACAAAAAGTAGCTGGGAGTGATGGCACATGCCTGTAATCCCAGCTACTCAGGAAGCTGAGGCAGGAGAATCGCTTGAACCCGGGAGGTGGAGTTTGCAGTGAGCTGAGATCGTGCCACTGCACTACAGTCTGGGTGATGTAGCAAGACAAGAAAAGAAAGTCAATGGGTGCTAAAATCAGCAGAGGAAAAGTTTGTTGGGTATGGATACTCCCATGAAGCCCAAGTTTCTCTGTGTATATTACCTGCTGCTCACAGAGGTGGCTTCACAAGGGAGTGATCTAGCTGTCTCCATCTTAATCCTCTGACTAATCTTATCATTACTAATAGTGGGAAAAAACAGATATGGTCCTTCATTAAACATTGTTACCTGTGAATTATTCTAGATAAAGGTGTTTAGCCTATATCTGATAACTTTTTATTCATTTTCTGTTTATATGACATTCAGAAAATAGAGGTAGGAGTTAAATGACAATGAAATAATGATACATTTATTCAGCTTCAAAAGATGTGATATTCTGCAGGATAACAAACCCAGTCTCAACAAATACATGTCATGGAAAACAAGTTAGGAGATGGCGAATTGTTCTAGATGTAGCCTGGGTGCAGTGGCTCACGCCTGTAATCCCAGCACTTTGGGAGGCCGAGGCAGGTGGATCATGAGGTCAAGAGTCCGAGACCATCCTGGCCAACATGGTGAAACCCCATCTCTACTAAAAATACAAAAATTAGCTGGGAATGGTGGTGTGCGCCTGTAGTCACAGCTGCTCGGGAGGCTGAGGCAGGAGAATTGCTTGAACCCAGGAGACAGAGGTCGCGGTGAGCCGAGATCGTGCCATTGCACTCCAGCCTAGGTAACAAGAGTGAAACTCCATCTCAATTAAAAAAATAAAAAGTTTTATTCTAGATGAAGAGATCTAAGATATATAGTATTTAAATGCAAATTTGTAGTCTTTAACTGAATTCTTTAAACCAATTTTGAGCAATTGAAGAAAATTTAATATACTAGATTCCATTAAGCAATAATTGCTAATTTTTAGGTATGATAATGCTTTAACTGCATATAGTTAAAATGGAGCAACTTTGTTTTCTAGAGATACATACTAAGATATTTAGGGATAAAATGCAAAGTAGTATTTAATCTATTTAAAAATATTTCATTAAAAATTAGCAAATATGGCAAAATGTACTAATTGTTCACTCTAGGAGGAGGGGATTTGTTGGATATTTGACTAGAAAGATTGAAAGACTACCCAGGCCTAAATTTTGTTTTCACATTACTGATTTACACCTGAGTGTAGAAGTAGGTGGTCAGCCCTACTTAAAGACATGAACCAAGAGAAAACCAAACACATGTTCTCCCTCATAAGTGGGAACTGAGCAATGAGAAAACATGGACACAGGGAGAGGAACATCACATACTGGGGACCTGTCAGAGGATGGGGGCAAGGAGAGGGAGAGCATTTGGACAAATACCTAATGCATGTGGGGCTTAATACCGAGATATTGGGTTGATAGCTACAGCAAGCCACCATGGCACATGAATATCTATGTAACAAACCTGCATGCTCTGCACATGTATCCGAGGACTTAAAAAAAAAAAAAAAGTAAGAGTAAAAGGGGCTTGAGGATACAGTTACCTGTGAATTCCAGAATGTGAAAAACACTCTAAATTGGTAAGGATATAATCTGTGGTTCAAATTGAGATCTGATTCTAGTAACTACATTCTTCCAGCCACACAACACCATAGGTTTGGCCTTTCCTCTGTGTTCTTCTGTATCCCTGCTGTCAATAGTGAATATTATTTATTTGATCTTGTCTTTTCTCATACCTGTGTCTATTTCCTCTATGAGATGATACGTGAATAGAAATGGAGCCTCATTCATCTTTGTACACTTAGCATCTAGCATGTGAGTACCAGACAATGGTATCCAGTGATGTATGTTCAAGTGAATTAGTTGGTTCTGGCACTCATTGAATACTTGTTAGGTTAAGAGAAAATAAATAAGTAATTCAAATGAATGATATTTAAAGAGCTGTCATGGTGAGTGTTCTTTGTAATAATAAATTCATGTGCTCTTCTAAAAGTTTTGAGTTCCTTGGGAAATTTGGCAACTTTATTACCACAGTCAAAAATGGAATTGAATAATATTTAGTGAAAGCTGCAAGGTGTTCCTGTGGGTCATTTAAACACATGTGTCAATTTATAACTTGATGAACTTCATTTGCTTGACACTTTTAATACTTTTAATCACATATTAGGTTTTCCTTAAAATTGGAATTAATGGCCTGTGATATATTTGGTTTTTATAAAATTGTCTAAATAAATGCAGTTTTCTTAATTTTATGTGGAGTATAAGCAAAGCATTATAATGATTCAGGATTCCCATCAGTAAACTATAGCTGCTCTTATCTGCATATCAAAATAGTCTCCTATTTACTTCTTTCCACCAATCCTATATCAGTTATCATATTAATCCATGAATTAAAACATTATTCTGTCATATCAAAATAACTTTGGTTTTGAATATATTGTAAGATATACTTTTGCATACTCTAAAATATGGCCTGAGGTTTTTAAGTAAATATGTCTATCTCTGACCACAGCAGATGTTAGCTGAGAGCATCGGATAAGCTGGCCTAAATTGGATAAAATTTGTATTGTTAGAAATAAATCCCCTCTCTAAGCAAGCTGCCCACTAAAGAAAGCGTTACTTATACTCGATGTCAGAAACAATTTAATTCAAAATTCACAAAAACTTTAAGGAGAAACACCTATTATTCCATTTTACAGATATAAAAACTAAAATATCTTCTTTCAGAGGTACTCAGTTGCATGTTGCAGATGAGTGAGATCACCTTCATTCTCAGCCTCTGTAAGTCTGGACTTTCCTAAAAGCCCAGCAAACACTCCATGCTTCTGCAAGTGACCAATATGGTTTGGTGGGAGAGTCCCTGGAAGAGTCAACCAGGAATCTAGGGGGAGACAGTGACACTGGGTGAGTGGGGAGGGCTTCTCAGCTCACCTGCAGATCCTTATCAAATGCAGCAGGAGACTGGCCCCACAAGAAAAGTGCAGCAGCAGCAGAACCTTCAACACCCACCTTGCTTATTAGCACAGGTGGCACACTTTCTAGAGTCTACAGATATGCTCAGCACTTTACAGTGAATGTGGGTGTGGATAAGCAGGTTAGGTAAAAACTTGACCAAGCTCACTATTCTGTTTCTATGCCTCTTCTGACTGAATAGGCTGATGAGGCTTAGGTTAAATTAGCTTATTTAACCAGTTAAATGGTTTATTTCTATCTGGGTATGCTATATGTTACTCAATTAAAAGGATATCTAAATTTCTGTTCTAGCCAGTAAATTTTAATTCATTCATGTCTAGAATTCTTCTGAACCAAGAATCTCACATGCATGTGTGTATATATATATATATACACATATACATACATACATACATACATACATACATACAGGGTCTTGCTGAGTTGCCCAGGCTGTTCTCTCACTCCTGGGGTGGAGAGATGCTCCCATTTCTGTCTCCCAAAGTACTGGGATTACAGGCATGAGTCACTGCACCTGGCTACAGACTTCTTTTTTGATGTTGATAGAAAGGAAAGACTGTCAGGGAGAAATGAACAGAAGAAGACAGGAATGTAAACTTAAAAGAAATATTTAAAATAGAATATTCAGAAAACAACAAAAATAATCTTGACATTAAATCCTTTCCATAATACATTAGGTTATTTAACTTTATCCAAACATTCTAAAAATCATATGTGATTTTGTCAAATCCAGGAATAATAAATGATATTTTGGATATGACACCGAAAGAACAGGCAACAAAAGCAAAAATAGACAAATTATATTAAAGTAGAATTATTCTGCACAGCAAAGGAAACAATAGAATATAAAGGTGACCTATGGAATAGAAGAAATTATTTGTGAACCATATGTTTGATACGGGGTTAATATCTAAGACATATACAGAACTCTTAGAACACAACAACAAAAATACAAATAATCAGATTAAAAAAATGAACTAATGATGTGAATAAACATATCTCTAAAGAAGACATATAAATGGCCAATAGGGATATGAACAGTGCTTAACATCACTAATCCTGAAGGCAATACAAATATAGATCACAATGAGATATTATCGCACACCTGTTAGCATGTCTATTATCAAAGAAAGTATAAATATTGGTAAGTTTATGGAGAAACTGAAACCTTTGTATTCCATTGGTGGGAATCTGAAATGATACAGACACTATGGAAAACAGTATGGAGTTTACTTTAAAAATTAATAATGAAACTAGCATAGGATCCAACAATCTCACTTCTGAGTATTTAAAAGAACTGAAATTAGGATCTTGAAGAGATATCTGCACTTCCAGGTTTACTGAAATCTTATTCACAATATGCAAGATATGAAAACAATTTAAATGCTATCAACTGATGAATGGTTAAAAACAATGTGTTATGTACCTTGACTGGACTATTGTTCAGCCTTGAAAAGGAGCAAAACCCTGCCATATGCAACAATGTGACGGAACCTAGAGGATATTATACAAAGTGAAATAAATATGTAACATGAAAAGTACTGCATGATTCTATTTATACTAGGTATCTAAAATAGAGTAGAACGGTGGTTGCCAGGGGATGTGAGAAGAGGGAAATGAGTAGTTTTTATTTAATAGGTATAATTTGAGTTATGAAAATTGAATAAATTCTAGAGATCTGCTATACAACATGTCTATGATAAGCAATACTGTATTGTGCACTTACATTTTTTTTGTTGTTGTTTTTTGAGACAGTCTCACTCCATCACTCACGCTGGAGTGCAGTGGCATGATCTGGGCTCACTGCAACCTCCACCTCCCAGGTTCAAGCAATTCTCCTGCCTCAGCCTCCTGAGTAGCTGGGACTACAAATATGCACCACTACACCAGCTAATTTTTGAGTTTTGTTAGAGATGGGGTTTCACTGTTTTGGCCAAGCTAGTCACGAACTCCTGACGTCAAGCAGTACTCCTGCCTCTGCCTCCCAAAGTGCTGGGATTACAGACATGAGCCACTACTCTGGCCACTTACAATTTTTTTTTTTTTTCTGATACAGAGTCTCGCTGGAGTGCAGTGTCATGATTTGTGTTTGCCAACCTCTGCTTCCTGGGTTCAAGCGATTCTCCTGCCTCAGACTCCCAAGTAGCCGTGATTACAGGTGCCTGCCACCACATCCAGCTAATTTTTGTATTTTTAGTAGAGATGAGGTTTCACTATGTTGGCCAGGCTGGTCTCAAACTTCTGATGTCAGGTGATCCACCTATCTCAGCCTCCCAAAGTGCTGGGATTACAGATGTGAGCCACTGTACCCAGCCAAAATTTTTTAAGTGGGTAGATCTTATGTTATGTATTCTTACTGTCTCCTATCACACACACACAAAGGCACATGAGGAAACTTTTGGGGATGATAGAAATATCTATTACTTTAATTATGGTGATTTTTTTATGGTGTAAGCATGCAAGAACACATCCAAGTGTATGTATTTTTTTTTATCGCACTTTAGGTTCTGGAGTATATGTACAGATCATGCAGGATTATTGCATAGGTACATACATATATGCAATTTTGTGTATATTAATTGTACTTCAATAAAGCTGTTAAGACAAAAAGAGTACTATTACAAATTATAGCAAATATTAGTAGTAAGTAATCAGAGGTAGTCCCTTTAAAATCAGATACATACATACTGGCCTGCCATTATTATTTGTACTTCAGAGACAATGCTAAAGAAATGAGTTATACAGCAGGCAGCTAGGTGGATTCCTGGCTCTGTTTTTATTAGCTATAAAACATTGAGCCAGTTACTCATCTTCTTTACACCTCATTTTTCTCATCTGAAAAAATGAAATAATTATATTATCTACTTCATCTCGTATGTTGTCAGTTTTAAATAAGTTATCATATGTTGAATGGAAACTTGCACGTATTAACAAATGTTACCCTTCATTATTATATTTCCTTTTATTCAGCATTGTTTTGGAAGTTCTGCTCAGTTCTGTAAAAAAGAAAAACTAAAGATATAAGTATTAGGAAAAAAATGAACTGTGTCATTATAATAGAAAATTCAAGAACATCTGTAGATAATTGTAATTTACCAGAAAAACTCACATTCACCATAACATCATGATGCATTCCTAGATAGTGTATACTTTTGTATACATAATTTGTTCTGTGTATTCCTATATACTGTATCTAGAAATGTGGCATAACATCCTAGAGGACATTATGCAAATTAAAATAATTATTTAACAAGAAAAAGAGAGCATGATCCCAATTATATTAGGTATCAAAAATAGGGAGTAGAATGGTGGTTAATAGGGAATATGAGGTTAGAAAATGAGTTTTTATTCAATGGTTATAAAATATATACAGTGTCTAGAAGCACATACAACAGATTGTATGCTAGATATTTTAAATATAAAACTCAGTAGAAAGAGATAAAGGAAAACTAGATATTTGTAGTGATGTACCACGTTTATGGATATGACTTAATTTGTTGAGCCAATCCCCTCCTTTAAAATAATTTACTATGATTAAAATTAAAGTTATCTATGTGTACTTTTGCATGTATGTAAATTAAAAAGCTGATTTGGACATGTATATAGAAATGATAGAAAGTCAAAAATAATTAAGGCAATTTTGAAGTAGAAGAATGTGAAGGTTTACTCTATCAGATATCAGAATATATAATACTTTTGCAGTTGTAAAATAGAGTAGTTTTATAAAAATTAAATTGATCAGTGGAGAACTGAAGCAGTCACACATAAATATGTCATTGATATATACAAATTATTCTGGAGGAGGAAAGAATGAAATGATTTATTTAATATGTCATATTGAAATAATTACCTATCTTGCTGGAAGTACAAGGCTAGTGTTCCATTTCATGCTATACACAAAAACAAATTCCAGATTGAGAATTACTTCAAATTCTAGATTGAGAATACAAGTGCTTCTGTAAAATAGTATTTTCTTTTACTAATCATAAAATGCATTAATTGTAAAGGAAATTAGTCCTATTAAAAGTTAAAACTTTTGTATCACAATGACACTAGTAATAATATGCTCCAAAACCACAGATATACACAAAGCAACAACAAAAAATGAAAACAAGTCATAGATTGGCAGAATATTTGCATATTAGTGTTTTTAGCACATTTTTTAAGAAAAATGAACTCAGAATCCTACTAATCAATAAGAAAAAGCTACATGGTCTATTTCAAAAAGTGTAACTATATGAACAAGACAATTCACAGAAGAGGAAATAGCAATAGCAAGAAATAAATGTGGCAGTCTTGTTAATATACATAGAGTAGATATACATAGCGACCCAGCATTTTACTTTCAACAGATTGACACAATTTGACAGTACTTATAATAAGTGCTGGTGAGGTTGAAGGGAAGTAGAAATGTAAATTCAGTACTTCAACACTGCAAGTTCATTAAGTGGCTTCTTCCAAGGAGATGACATTTCAGGAATTCCTTGGGATATTAAAAAAGCCCTATCTACGTGGTTGTGTTAGTTCATTTGTGGCACTATAACAAAATACCTCAGGCAGGATAATTTATACACGATAAAAACTAGTTTTTAAGGGCCTGGGGGATGAGAAGTTCAAAATCAGGATGGCGGCAGGATTGGCGCCTGGTTGGGCGGCTGTCCGCTTCCAAGATGGCGGCAGGATTGGTGCATCCTTCATCTTTGCTTCCAAGATGGCGGCAGGATTGGTGCATCCTTCAGAGGGGAGGGAAGGAACACTGTGTCTTCACATGGCATGAGAGACAAAAGGGCAAGAGGGCTTTCTTCAACCTTGAATTCTTTTACAAGGATGATAATTCCAAAGGTCACACCTTTTAATACTGTTGCATTGGGATGAAGTTTCCAAATGAATTTTGGAAGATATATCATTATTCAAACCATAGCAATAATTTCACAACTTTTCATAAAATATGTGAATACTATTCTCTGACTTAAAACAAATGTTTAAAACCAAAGTTCTAATATTTTAATTGAAAAAATATCCAGTCTTATATATTTTAAAGAAAGGGTATATCTTCCTGGTATTATAACACTTCATAAATCAGAGAAAGTATGCAGTGTTCCTAAGTGAACAAGGAATTATGAACAGAAAACCACCAACCACTTTCTGATTTAGGTTACATCTTGTGGTGCATAATCCCTTCACATTTGATACCCTGTGTTTCCTATTTTTTAAAACTCAATTTCTTATTTCAAGATTAAAATTTCAGATATGTGTGATGATTCTAATATCAGAGAATAGATGTACAGAACAGTAAAGTCCCCAACACCTATATGATCAGATAACAGACTATATGGAATCATTTTCAAAACCCAAACTAGAATTTATATATATATATATATATATACATATATATATATATATATCAGGTTTCAAACTAAAGGAGGTAAGAGATCATATAGACCAGACATTTCAGCAGTACTGGTTAGTTGTGCTGACTCTTACGAGGCCTCACAAAAGCGTGCGGCAACTTTCAGGTAAACATTCTCAATACTACTTTAAGGTCCTCAGTACTTCAGTTAAAAATGCCAACAGATGAATTTAGTGATAACAAAATGTAGGTGTTTAGGTTGCTTGTAATTTTCTCATTTACAATAAATTAATTTTTAACAAATTTGAAAATTCCATTTATCTTTTTACATGAAATTAGTGGACGTGGTTACGATATTTGTTAATACTAGTATGTGTGAGCTATAAATGTTGAAGCTAAAGGAAAACACTTCTAAGACAGGAAAGAAGCTTTTGGCTTTCTGAAGAACCAGGAAATAATACGAACAAGCAACACAGGCTTCACATTTAGAAAGGGCAGAGATTGAATTCTGGCTTCACTACCTAACAGTAAGATCTTACATATATTGCTTGTATTTGCTTATTTCTGTTACCTCATTTAAAAAAATGATACTATTTCCTATTCCACAGTCTTATTTGAATCCCATGTAAAGCATTTAGTGCTGTGCTGGTGCATATTAATAAAACATGCTCATTGGTGCACTCCGCCACCACCCCGACATTGAATCTGAACTGGCTTAACAAATTAGCCAACAGAGAGGGACAGAAATAATGCTCCAGGATTGAAGAGGTTAGTCATCTTTAAGAAAGACTGGCAGTTTCTGCTCTTGCTGATTTTGGAATTCCTGAGCAACCACACACACACACACACACACACACACACACACACACACCCAGTTATTTTACTGAAAAGACCAAATGGAGGGGCACATGTAGGATGAATGACAATGTATAAAAGGGAGAGAACCTGACCATCTCAATGCTAATTGGAGGCTCCTGATCACTCGAGCCCCAACAACCATCTGTGTGCACCCACACAGAGGACTGAAGTGAGAAGAGCAGAAATGCCTCGCTGAGCCCGGTCAGCCCACAGACTCAGATAAGTACAATGGGTGCTCTTTCAGATCATTAAAATTGGAGTATTGAATTAATAAGTGATAAACAATGAGCACAACTATATCAAAATGTCTAATAGAGCTTTCAGTGATTAAAATAAACCTTATTAAGTTTCTATATTGTGCCAGGTATGAAACAGGATACAATGGTGAGCTCAAACTGTAAAAGTTCTTGCCCACATGGAGGCAGAGCCTGGCAGATTACAGATATGAAGTCAAATGATTAAGACAAAATGCTGTAAAGGAAAATTGTGAAATGCTGGGAAGAAATCTGAGGCCAACATAGTCCTGGAGGCTCCTGAGGAAGTAAATTGGAATTGAAATAAGAAGGATAGGTAGGCATATTAATGAGAAAGTGGCAGTGGGAGACACATTTTCCGCAGAAGAAACAGCCTGTGCAAAGTTTCTTTAGTAGGAAGAAATGATGTAAGGAATTCAAAAGTAACTACCAAGGCTGTAGCACTGAGAATTAGGGGGAGAGAAGGACAACATGAGTTTGATTAGGGCCAGATTAGGCTGAGTCTTGCAGGACATGTTAGAGAAGAACTAATTTATGTGCAAAGCACATCCCTCCCAACCCTAATTTTTTGTTATATACAAAATGATCTAACTAGAGGGTTATATTATGGGGAATGGGAATCCTTTTGTATTTGCCCTTTTGGTAGAGAGGGAGGGTTGTCTTTAAAATATAGATATAAGTTTACAAGCCACATATGAGATGTACTGAATCCACATGTTCAAAAGCTGGTCATCAGAATTCAGTATTTAAAAAAAAAAATCTTCCCTGAAATTCAGATGCAAATAATTCGTGGACTAGTATGTGGGAACCACAGGTTTCAAGGAACACGTGCTACAATTGTCTTTCCCAATTTATAAGAAAAAATTGAGGTTAAGCAACAAAGCTTTGGTTGCACAGTTAGCTAATCGCATAGCTGAGATTCTATCACAGGCAACTCCAGAACCTGTGATTTTTAAGCCATCCACTGCAGTGGCCATTAAGGCCATCTCTGATGATGATGTGAACAAGTTGTTTAAATATCTTAAGCTTTGTGCAGTGGGAGAATTGTAATCAATGAGGCTTATCCAAGGCATGATTATTGCTAATTAAATCTTATTTCTGTTTCCTATATTTAACCAGAAGAAACTAGGCTTTCTTCATTACCTCTAAGAAAGAAACATTTTACTTACCTCACTTTTCATGTTTTGGAAATGAACATCAGTGTATAATATGAGAAAGCTCATCACTATTCACAGTTGCCGATTATATCTATATACACCAGATATATCGTCAATTCACTTTCAGGGTCTATGACCATATGAACAAAACATGTTTTGTTCATATGGTCATAGACCAAGGACAGGATTTCTGATGATCTGGGTGAGAGGAGCCCGCAGGAGCATCGTGTGGATCTGCATGACAGAAAACATGTTTCAGGGTGTAAACCAAATCAACTCAAGCAGACAGCCAAAACAAAGCATCTGGACTTTCAAATGAGAAGTTGAGAATTTTTCAAATACCAAAAATGAAGAAAGAGCTGATATGGAACCTATGGTTTCTGTTCACCCCAATCTGGATAAAAACATTGAACTTAGAAAAACATGGTTGAGCTTGAGAAATGATGAAGGGATACAAAGGCTGAAGTACTGCAGGGACTTTTTATAAGTCACCCATGGCATCTTTTCTGGGTTGACACACTAAAGCTGATCAAATTTCTTTTCACTCTCTGCTTTTCACATTTTATCTGACTCATTTTATCTGTCACGTCTTTAGTGCTGAGCTAATTAAGGAAGGAAATTCTGAACACGACCACAATATTTTTTTTCGTGTAAAATATGTCACTATCTCAGAACTCATTTGTTTCAAAAACCCAATTCACTGTGGCAAATGAAAGGACAGGTACACTGCACACTTGAAAGATCCTTAAGTAATCATTAAATAATGATTAGACACTGAATTTATTAAATTCGTAAACATTGCTTAACACCAAAGTATCACTTAGGTACAGGAAATGCCAAGGTATTTTTATTGAAATAATAATTATCCTTTTCTATATAGAAATTTATTTTTAAGTTTGTCCTTGAATGTCATGAAGCCACAGTCTGAGGCATGGATGATTATCAGAAAAGATAAAGAGAAAGGGCTTTTCTGCAGTTTAATTGTCCAGGGAACAATTTCTAGTCATCTTGCTCCCTCACAAAGAAAAATATCTGACAAGGGGGTATTACTTTTACAAATGACTTTTAAAAGACCAAGTTCTACAAAAACACCTTCATTTCAATTTCTTTTATGGTGCATGTTTTGTTTTTCTTAAAAAGTATTACTTTTATGGTGGAGTATTTTAATGTCTCTATACATAAAATGAAGTAAAATACGAAAGTAAAGGAGAGAGAACCTGTATTTAAAGGATCATAGAAACAGAGTTTTATTGAGGTCTGTAGTTGCTTTTAAGTATCTTAAGTTATTATGATCATATGCCATCTAACTAAATATTGAGAAATTATATGTCTACTAATCTGGAAGTAGTAGAGGTATATTTTGAAATAAATTCTGTTTTACAATGTTATGTAAGTAATAATTGAGTATGCAATGTGCTAATCTTGTTCCTCTAAGTATTTTATTAAATCATATGTTGGAGTATTTCCACATTTAAGATCTATAAACCTGAAGAGACAGATGGCTAAATGCTGCACAGATAAATTAAAATGATGAATAATTCCAGAAAGGTTACTGTAGTACTGTTAGTACATTTATCCACCACATTAGTTCAATCTGCTTCTGTCTAGACAAGTTAAATATTGAGGATATTTTCAATTAGAAAAATAATTTTTATACTTTATTTAACCTGTGTTAGTAGAAACCACATATATTCTTACTTACAATTTATTCATAGACAAAGAGCTGCATTTACTTTGTATCCTATCATTCTTAAGCAGAGCATATATTAATGTTATATATGTTAAGCAACATCTGTTATTGAAAATTATGGCTCCACTTTTCAAAAATTATTTAGATTTTGGTCAAATTTGCAGAAGTTTGATATCTTATATGGGAAGTATTTAGTAAAACTATTTGAAAAGAATGAATGCTAAATATACTAAAGAACAATTACCCAGAAAAAAATGTAGAGTTTGAGTCATGTCAAATAAGTTGAAAGATTATTTCATTTTTTTTCTCTTAATAGTCTCTCGGTCAAGAAGCTTAGGGTCTGACAGAAAATAATTGATAAAGAACCCAGGAAACAATTACCTAGAATAATACAGTTAAATATGATAGCTTTAACACAAAAGCTCATACCAGTACTTCTGAAATTACACTGAATTATAATTAATACATAAGATATTATAAACCCACGTGTGTGAAAGATAAGGTAACACCAAAGAATACAGGTCAATACAATTTTGCAAAAAAGATTAAGTAGATCGATGAATCATACATAAATTAGCTAAATATAGAAAGCTGAAAACTTATACAGAAGAAAGATCACCACAAACCAAATTAATTTGTATCTCAAAATGCCCAAAAGGAGAAAGTTGGAGGCACTAGGTAACTATGAAAATAGAATGAAAGTAGTTTGATTAAGAAGTAATTAGACTGTCACTCCAAATTCACTAAACTGGGCAAGTACCACTCTTACTCTGGCAGAAGAAAGGAGGCATATTTGTGGAAGAACTTGAACAAAGTTCAAAGGTCCTGTTCTGCCCCCAGACACTACAGAAGGAGGGGACTGGTTCTGCTGAAAACTGAAAACCTGAGAAGTAAGAGTCCATCTAAGAATAAGTCTCCTGCCTTCTTTACCTTAAGTGTTATGAGAAGTCTGACAGCCAAAGTTATTACAAATGCACTCCCTCACAACATGAACACACACACACACACACTCTCTCTCTCTCTCTCTCTCTCTCATAAGACCCATCACACCAGCAAAATATTAGTGAGACTGAGAATGGCATTGTTCCCGCCTGATTATCCGATCGTAAAGCCCAAAAGGACAAATCATGCCCCAACAAAGGGTCCTCTATTGGTTTGCTAGTCTGCCATAATTAAATACCACAAACTAGGTGATTTAAAACAACAGAAATGTATTCTCTTGCAGTTCTGGAGGCAAAAGTCTGAAATTGAGATGTCCACAGGGTTATTCTCCCTCTGAAGGATCTGGGGAAGAATCTTCCTTGCCTTCTAGCTTCTGGTGTCCATGGACACTCCTTAGCTTCTTTGTTTTCTTCCTTCTGCAAGTTTTTGTGTCTGATTTTCACTCTCTTTCCTCTTATAATGGCACTAGTCATTGGATTTAAGGCCAACTCCCACCCAGTATAACCTTATTTTGGCGTAACTATTCCATCTGCAAAGACCTTATTTCCAAATAAGGTCACATTCTGAGGTTCTGTGTGAACATGGATTTTTGGGAGACACTTCAACCTAGTAGAGATTCCTTGTTTTTTATTGTTTCAACTCTGAACAGTTTGTCCATGTTGTATCTTATCTTCTTTTAGTGGAGGAATAAGATCATGTGATTGACAGTCATAAATCCATAAAAAGGAAAGGAAGAAAGAAATTTGGGGCATAAAAATGAAAAAAAGTAAATCCAATGAACAAAATAGTTGCTTGCTAAAAATATCTTTTCCTTTTATAAAATTTTGTATTTCAAATACATATTTTACTTCAACCAATGATAAGTTTATATGCACTAAAATACTTGTGATAAATTTGATTGGTATTGACTAAGATTTTAATCTGTCAAAAATTTGTACCATTTTCATCTTCTACATAAGAATTCTTCAAATACATTTCTTTCAAAAGTAAGAGTGAAATGTACTTAACATTTACTACAGCAGCTACTTAAAAATTATCTTTTCTATGTGTAATATAATATTCGGTCTATACTTCTGGATAGCTAATAGATTTAAGAAATAACTATTTAAAATGGCTTTCATGGTAGAAAATTGGTTCACCCTATCATTTAATGTTTGTTTTCATAAAAATCTTGTTTTCTTTTTTCCTGGTAATACATCAAACAAGCACAGCAGCAAATACAAATGCTATGCTTCCATAAGTGGCTTTCTATGATTTATTATTGTGGAGAATAAAAAAAAGCATGCAGATTTATCTTACCTATTTTTATCTTCTAGAAATCCTAAACTCAAATATGGAGTTCAAATTTCTGATATCTATTCATTCTGATCCCTTCCAATATAATTTCTGTTATGTTTTATGTTAAAGGTGTTTATTTGTTCTGCTAGAAAAAATGTATGATGGTGTAATGAATGGTTAAGAAAATAGAATTTTCTCTATTTTCATATAACTGCAGCTCCTAGTATCTGTGTAATCTAACTAGCTACATTACCCTGTCTCAATTTTTTTCCTTTATAAAAAGGGATAATAATGTCTACCTTATGAGATCATTATAAAAATTAAATGAGATTATGTATTTATGGCATTTAGCACCATGTCATATTCATTTATTCATTCTACATAACACCTTTTAAGCCTCTGTTTAAGTTATCATATACAGATACAATGTTAAATAAACATAGATAAAATATTACCCAGTGAAATTTAGGATAATTAAATGCCCCCCAAAATGGGACTATAATCCCTAAAACTATAACATCGGTATATACAACATAGTTAAATAGCATCAGTAACTATAAATTCATGAACCTAAATTTTATTTATCTCAGATTAATTTGATTTTTTTTATTAACCTATGTCTAGTCCATAGGTCTTATTACTTGACCTAAAATATCTTCTCTACATGCCTTCATTTTTGAAATCTTGATCAAGCTATAGACTTATGCTGCATCAAGATGAGTGATAAAACAGCACAACAGATGACAATCGTTCCTACTATAACTTCAGTGTGGTGCAACCAGACTGAGACACTCCTTCCCACTCACGCACTGCTGCAACCTAATTTTGAGTCAACAGAGACATGATTTCATGTAGATTTATCTTTGTATCCAACAGGGTGGTGCTTACAATGTTTTATATTCCAAATAAGCATTTCTGGAATTAAAATTAATCTGTAGGTCTTGGTGTTTACTCACCATTATTGTTCTAATTGAGCAAGTTCCTTAATTTTCTTACTTTTATCACTGTCCTCATTGTGTGTAGTTGTGATTTTTCTAATAGATGGCAACAATTATAATATATTATATCATTTATAGTGCCCAGTTGATACATTCAGACACTTGGTAAATATTTGTTGAATAAATAACCTGTAGACTTCAAGGCTACATTCTTATTATGTTTATAAAACACATTATAGTGATTTAATGCCTTAATTACATCATGCCTTATTTTAATTATTGAATTGTATTTATTTTCTCCTAAAACGTTTCAAAATGCATAAGGACTGATTAGGGAAATGTAATATTTTTATGAAAGTTTCAGACAAATTATTGAGCAAAGATTTTAAGCATACCTGCATACTCATGTAAAAGCAGAAGATGTATAGAGTCGTTTGCCTAGCACAAAAGTGCTATGGTGATAAAAGGGAAATTATCTGTGAAATATTTTATTTCCAGATGGTACTATGTTACAAAACTGGAGTCTAACTAAATTATTGCAGAAATGTGTCTTTAAAAATAGATCCTGCATAAATGTATTTCTAAAACTCAAGAGACTGAGTTTGAACTATTAATACAATATAAATTGCACAAATAACAGGTGAGTTTAAATGAAATACTAGTAATTTTATTTTCCTTTGGTTATGAAGGAAATTAGTTTTATTTGAAAAGGGCTACTTGTGGAGTACATCATAAGCTTTAATTTTCAAGTCAAAATTGAACTCTTTCACAAAAAGGAAATGTCTTTGAGAATGCAAAAAGGTTTGTAGATTAAAATAATATCAATCATTTCAAAGACTTTTTAGAACAGACATTTATATGAATATCTAACAGAATAGGAAGGCAAAAATAACTTTGTTAGAAGGAAGTATAGCTTTTTCCTATTTTTTCTTTGCTGCAATACCCTTTTACCACAGTTGGGTTATATATTAGGGTTCTAACTGCTAATGTAAATACCTCCTAAAATTTCAGTGACTTTAGCCAATAGAATTTTTTTTATTGATTATGTAACTGTCAATATGGAAGCTCTTAGTTGATCACTAGCTTTACTCTTTGTGACTGATTAGAGACTCAGGCTCTTTCAATTCTGTACTTTTGTCATTCTGTAGGGTTTCAGAGTCTATTGCAGCTAGCTGGCAGATGGGAGAGTAGAGGATAGATAATATACACAAATAGTTCTATAGATTCAAGGCATCTGAACATGTGGTCCCTGGCAGGGCAGCTATTTCTCAATTATATCACTGTACTATGGGAAAAGGAACAAAACTTATGGTAGAAAATTTATCATCTCTGCTTCATGTATTCAGGGCCACACTCACATAGGGAATTAAGTCATAGTCTTGACTATCTCAAAATATCTCTTTATCATTCTGGCTTGAAACTCTATAAAAGTTTAACTTGTTGTTTTCCCGCTTAATTTGGGATGGGGAACCTGGTAAGAATGCCAAACTAATGCTCATGAAAGCATTTTATAAACAAATACTCAACAGATAAAAATATTTGCACAAATCAGTTGAGATTGGAAACTTCTGATTCATACTCCTTTTAAAGTAGACCTTAATATTCATCTTTATAAAGAGCTTTTGCTAATATCTGTAGCATAGGTAGTTGTACTCAGTTGGTATTTTCAGTTTTCGAGAAATAAACAGCTTACTTAAAATACAGATAAGAAATGACAACCTTGGATCAAGCACATTTTTTAAGCAAGAAGCATTAGAGATACTACCAGTTAAGCCACTACTACAATTTAAGCCATTGTGATGGTCTTTCCTGAGATAATATAAAAGAAAGAACTTATCATAACCTTAAGTTAAAATTATAATTAATGTAAAACTTTTTTTTTGAATAGTTGGGTTTATATCCTAAAATACTTTATTTCTTATACAAGGAAAAATGTTTTGAAATAGAATTTCAATTTCTCTCTTTTTTTTTATTTTTTTGATCTGACAAACTATCTGAAAGGAGACCCAAATTGGTAGTAAAGTAAATACTATCAGAGGGAGGGAAGACACAAAATGTTTGAATATGCTGTAAATTAAAGTTTCTCCTCATGAATAATCAGTCATTAGTATAGGAGTCTCAAGTTTTATTGACATTTCAATAAAAATAACATGCATGAAGCATTCTAAAATATAAGAAATATTACATGATGTTGCTTGTGAGTAAAATGGTAAAATGTGGAATTCTCATAAACTGTTAAGAAGCTTGTTTAATCAGCTTTTTTTTTCTACTTTTCTTACATTTCTTATATGATGAGTCACTGTCTTTAATTTGGCAGATTAACTAATCTTCATATTGTCTGTCACTTTTTATTTTTGCTATCTCTCTGACTTCAATACATTTCATTTCCCTTAGAATTCAGACAAAAGCCATTATCATACATAAAAGGCCTGCCTGATCTAAATGTCAGCTCTCCTTTTAGACTTATCTGAACCATTCTACTGCTTACTTTCCAGGCTCTAGCAGAGTGACTCTTTGGTTCTCTTAATGATCACTCTAGTCCTACCCACTAATTAGACTTCTCACATAGTGTTTTCTTGTATATATTGGTCCATTTCTTCAGATCTCAGTTTAAGATATATTATTCACTCTTGAAGAATGATTTTCCTTTTCATCTAAAACACATGCAATTTGTAATTATGCATCAACTAAAATGAATATTTGTTTAATGTGTCTCCCCTACTAGATTGCTGTTTGATGAAAATAAAGATCGTGTCTGCTCTTAAGCCACTGTGATCAGCATAGGTGCTAGTATCCAGCTATTTAGTGTCCAACACAGCTACTTGCTCATAATTACAGTGACCACATGTCTCAGTTTTCTCAGGCTTTTTCTATTTTAAGCATATTGTCCCAGCATAATCTTAATGGCACATATCTTAAATATCAACATTTCGTTTGGGCAATAATATATATGGTCACCTTCCCATTATGAGTGAGTCAGAAATAATTGTTAAATATTGACTGAACTGATTGCTTCATTCATTTATTCATGTAAATTGGTTACATGAGTTATTTTGATACAGGCAGGTAATGTATAATAATCATATCATGGTAAATGGAATATCCATCACCTCAGTCATTATCCTTTGTTTTTCAAACAGTCTAATTATACTATGTTAGTTATTTCTAAATGTGCAATTAAATTAATAATATATAACTAGTGTGATAATACTATATTATCTTTTGTTCTTTAAATTATCTAAAGTGTATATATTAAAATGCTTAAGTGATAAACATTGATAATGAAGTTAATCTATACATTTCCAAATATTTTTATATGTAGTTTGTGTAATCTTTTATTAGATGAAAATTTTACTAAGTAATTGAAGGTCTCATCTTAGGCAAGAACTAAACCAAAGTTTTCCATTAGTGATCTGTTTAGCAAGAAGATAATTTTCCTTAACAAAACAACAACAACACAATAGTGTTCAAAACACTGAAATTTATCTTTGGTTCTGTTGAGAAAATACCAATTATGTTCACTTTTTTTCTAGCCATTATAATATTCTCCGAATGTCTTATATATTAACTATTCACTAAAACAAATTTTTTGAAATATTATACTTAAAATTGTATGGAACCTAAAACTTTTGCTCAGTTGTGAGATACCTTAGGACTATGCATACTATTGCTGGGCAACTAAATTTGAATTCCAATTATGACCTTTAAATTTTGAAAACAAATTAGAGACTCCATTTCTTTAATTCTAAAATTATGGTCATAATTATAGTATGAAAATAAGTTCAAATTTAAAAAAGTTTAGAATGCTGCCAGACTCAGAGCAGGATAAAGAGCACGATAAAACAAATTTCAGTTCTTACATTAAGTAATATTAACATTAGTACCTGTGATGGGCAATTGTTGGTGGGTTTCAAGAAACACATCTCCTTAAAAAAAGGTGCTATTCAACAGTGAGAGTAAAGGAGGATCTGCATTCCAGACGTCTTCTATCTTTTTCCTAGGAATTCATTTACCCCAGTTTGCTTCTGTTACGGAGGGTGACTGTCATGTTGTTGGACTCCATAGGGGGCCATCCAATAGTTTATGATTACAGAAACTGAAGCAATCATCAACAGCCATACTAGGACATCTCCAAGGATATGCCAGCTGAGAGGCAGATGGCCACAGTCAGATGGGCAATTTACTATTGATTTCCAGGGTGCCTGCATTGTTGCTTTGTGTTCTTAATCTCCACAGCTTTTGGGACACATTCTGATAAGAAACATGGGTGTATGAGGCTGACAAATGAGTGACCTGGTTAGTAGCACCTAGGCATTTTATCCATCCAGGATTCCCTGAGGTGAAGTAGGAGGTAGAAATGCCACAGTTCTTTTTTGGGGGTATTTGTGGAAGCTAATTGTGTGGAATTTGTGGAATCAAGACCTTTGTAGGCTGAATGCCTTTAGTGTTGAACTGTTTCTCTTTCAAAATTCTCTGTATTAGTAAATGACACCAATTCTCACTCAGGCATCCAACTTAGAAACCTGGAAGTCCCCCTCTTTCATTTCCCCTCATTCTATATATTAACAAATTAATCAAGTCATAGTGACACCATTTCTTATTTGTTGGTGATGTTCTCTACCATTGTTTTTTTGATTCAGGTCCTTGTCAAAGCTCTTCTAGATGATTATGATTTCCAACCTGCTGCCTTTCTGCTTTCAGTTTTGCAAGCCTCTGATTCATCCTTCATACTGTTGCTCCAGTCTAAAAAATGCAAATCTTATCATATAACTGCTTTGCTTAAATCCTTCAGAAGTCTTCTGTTACTTAAAGCAATACTACTCAACTTATGCTATTAAGAATTTTGAGGTAAATACTGTGACCTTCAGGTGTGATGAACAGGAAAAGAAACAGACAGAGGACAAGATGCTGGCACCCTTATCATGCTTCCTACTGAGGAACTTAACTTTATCTTTTTTCATATTTGTTGTGGGTAAGATTTTGTTTGCATAACATGTTGCTGTATAGTAAATTTCAACCAATTTTGAAAACAATGGAGCTAAAAGATCAATTCCAAATTTTGATATGCCATGTACTGTCATCTAGCTTTTGATTATTTTTTAGCCTGATCTTTTAATCCTTCATATCCTGCCAAGAAAGCAAAAATCAACTGTAGCCATACTCAATTTTTATGCACATTTATTTTAATATGTCACATTTTAAATTTATTTGTTATTTCAAAAAATAAGTCTGAAGTGCCAACTACTATACCAAGTGCTAGAGACATAGTGATAATCAAAATAGACCAAAGACTATTGATATATAGAATAAATCAGTATATCAACAGTACATAAAAAGTGCTGTGAAAAAATTAAAAATTGAGATAGAGAATGTGGAGGTTATAATGGTGTTTTCTTTTTCTTTTTTTTTTTCTTTTTGTGAGGCAGGTTCTTGCTCTGTCTCCCAGGCTGTAGTTCAATGGCACGATCATGGCTCACTGTAGACTTGATCTCCTGAGCTCAAGTGATTCTCCCATCCCAGCCTCCCTTGTAGTTGGGACTATAGGTGTGTGCCACCACACACTGCCAAGAGTGGAATATAGTTTTAATTATAAACATGGTAGCCAGGGAAAGTCTAAAGAGATGGTAGCCTATGACTTAAGCCCCAAAGTTGGTGAGTTCAGACATCGGAGGGAAAAGTTTTCCAAGCAAAGAACAGAAAATCCCAATTCCTTTAGGCAAGAACATACCTAAAATATAAGAGAAACACACACACACACACACAAAGTCAATGTGGCTAGAGCTGAAGGAACAAGCAAAAAAAAAAAAAAAAAAAGGTAGTAGGGGATCAGAGTATGAACAAGATGGAAACCAAAGTATAAAAAAGCCAAGTAGGTCATTTTAACACTTTTGGCCTTACTCAGGGTGACATGCTATGTTATGCCTGCCATAACAAAGTACTGAAATCAGAGCAGATTAAAACAACAGAAATTTATTCTGTCACACAGTTCTGAAGGCCAGACAGAAGTCAGTGTGTCAGCAGTGCCATGCTCCCACTGAAGGCCTATGAGGGGGCTCCTTCCTTGGCTCTTCTTAGTTTCCAGTGGGGACCACTGGTTGTTGACATTTCTTGGCTTGTGTCTGAATCTCTTCAATCTCTGCCTCTGACGTCACATAGTGTTTTTCTGATAATGTCTCTGTTTCCTTATAAAGACACCAGTCACATTGTATTAAGGGCTCATCCTACTCAAGTATGATCTCACCTTAACTTACTAATTACATTTGTAAAGCCTATTTCCAAATCAGATCACTATCTGAAGGATCAGATATTAAGCCTTTAACATAGCTTTTTAGGGGATATAGTCATAGTGACACTGTTTCTTATTTGTTGGTGACGTGTTCCCCACTGTAATTTTTTTGAGGTCCTTGTCATAGCTATCCTAGACTATTATGATTTATTCATAATAATTTAAGCCTTAGTGCATAGGAAGCCAGGGACTTTTGGTTTAGAAGTTATATGATAGTCAAAGTCTAGCTTGAATGTGAAGGAGACATGTTTTATTAATTTTGTTAGGGTATATTTCTTTTACTAATAAAATCGTTAAGTTTGTTTCAATGGGCTACATAGAAATGTGTGTGTGCGTGTGTGTGTGTGTGTCTCTGTGTGTGTGTGTGTGTGTGTGTGTGTGGCTGCAGTTAGTTAAATAGAAAAATGCTTAATAAACATATATTCATAAATTTCATAAGGCCAATTATGGTTAAATATATAAAGAGGCTATAAGTAAAATACTTCAACAGGCACAATCTTGCAGGAAGGTGGGATAAGATATTTTTTAAAGTAAGTTTTCCTTATTTTTAATCTATAAACAATTTGCCCCGTTCTTTATAGGCTGGGAGTGGTGGCTCATGCCTGTAATCCTCACACTTCGGGAGGCTGCAGTGGGAGAATCGCTTGAGTTCTAGAGTTCAAAATCAGACTAAGAAACACAATGAGATCCTATCTTTACAAAAAGTTTTAAAACTGGCTAGGCATAGTGTTGCACATCTGTATTCCTGACTCTCTTTAACCCCAGGGAGGTTAAAGCTACAGTGAGCCTTGATTGGGCAACTTCATTCCAGCCTGGGTGACAGAGTGAGACCCTGTATCAAATAAATAAATAAGTTACGCCATATGTCTTACACCAAAAGATCCTTTTGGCTATTCTGATTAAAGACTAACTAGAGACAAGGTTGGAAGCAGGGAGAACAACTGGGAGGCGGTGAGAGAAGACAACAGCCTTGGACAAAGGTAGGAGTAGTGGAGGTGGTAAGAAGTGGTGGGATTTAGATATATTTTAAAGGTAGAGCTGACAAAATTGACTAATAGGTTACAGTGCAAGTTTAAAAGAGAGCAGTATAAATAATTTCAAAATTTTGGCCTGAGCAAGCAGAAATCTGGGATTTTTATCTGAGAAGAAAAAAGTTTAAAAATTGAGTCTAGAAGAAGAGAAAGAGTTCAGTTGAACATGGCAAATTGAGACGTGTTAGTTTGCCTGAAAAGTCCTGGTTTAGGTCTATTGTCTATGTTGTATGCCATACAGCATGTCTCTCATTATTTTACTTATTACTATTATTATTTTGTGAGGTGGAGTCTCCCTCTTTCACCCAGGCTGGAATGCAGTGGCACGATCTCAGCTCACCACAACCTCCACCTCCCAGGTTCAAGCAATTCTCCTGCCTCAGCCTCTTAGTAGCTGGGATTACAGGTGCCCACTACCATGCCCAGCTAATTTTGCATTTTTAGTAGAGACAGGGTTTCACCATGTTGGCCAGGCTGGTCTCGAACTTCTGACCTCGAGTGATCTGCGCATCTCGGCCTCCCAAAGTTCTGGGATTACAAGGGTGAGCCACTGTGCTTAGCTGTCTCTTGTTATTTTATAGTGTAACATTATATTAGCATTAGTAGTGTATTAGGTTCTTCTAGCAGCCATGACCAATTACCAAAATCTTGCTGGCTTAATCCAACAGAACTTCATTCTCTCACAGTTTTGGATGCCAGACGTCTGAAATCGAAGTGTTGTCAGGACCCCTAGAAGTTCTGAGGGAAAACTTCTTTCATGCCTTCATTCTAGCTTCTGGTGCTGCTGGCAGTCTTTGGCATTCCTTGACTTACAGATAGATCACTCCAATTTCTGCCTCTTCCTTCACATGGCCTTCTTCTCTGTGGATCATTTCTCTTCTAAAGACACGAATTGAATTTAGGGCCGAATCCAATCCAAGATGATGTCATCCTGAGATCCTTAATTATATTTATGAATACATTTTTTATCTTAATACATTTGCTCACCTAGGTTTTGAATAAACCTTTTTTTGGGGTGAGGGTAGTGGGTGAGAATTGACCCACTACAATTAGTTACATTGAAACCAGCTAGGTTTTGGTGTGGTGGACCTGCACTCTGTATTTGCAGCTTCTGTCATGGTTTTGACTAGTAGTGTAGAAGGCATGTGGGAAGTGAATAGACTTCTCACTTTAATACTTGGTTAAATCTGAGAGAAGGACAGAAATAATGTGTCATTCATTTTTGACTTTTTATTTGCATATGACTGATAATTCCCTTTCAAAGACCAAATGCAGGACACTTACAGATAAAACAAAACGTATGTAAGTAGCAGCAACTAACTCCCTCTGACCTCATGGTGATGACAGGAGAGTATTCAATACTGGATGTACTATGACACGATTGTACCTGCAATGTGCACAAAACCCCAAGTCTATTATGAGCCAAGTTAACGGAAAGTGTTGGCAAATAAAAGCAAAGTGTACATGAAATAGGTATAGGAAATTCTACCCCAGGGTATAGAGAGAGTTGTCTGACTGTCCTTGCTATAGTGGTTTTATTATTTATGATCTGAATCCAAATACTTAATTGTTTTATTGTTTGATAATGTAATAAGTCATTTGACAGAAATGAGCTCAAATAAATGAAAATGATTGTTTAAGCAAAAATTTTTCATGCAATTCTTTTTTTGAAGAAAGTTCATAATAAGCATGTACTTGTACAATATGAGATGTTTATAAAATCCAATATGTAGGTGCTATGGACTGATTTGTGTTCTATAAAATTCATGTGTTGAAATGTAAACCCCCAATGGGACTATATTTAGATATAGGGTCTTTAGGGAGGTTATTTGTTAAATAAGTTTTTTTTTTTTGGAGATGGAGTCTCACTTTGTTGCTCAGGCTGGATGGAGTGCAACCAGTGACCTTGGCTCACTTCAATCTCTGCCTGCTGGGTTCAAGCAATTCTTCTGCCTCAGCCTCCCACATAGCTGGGATTACAGACGTGCAATCACCACTCCCTGATAATTTTTGTATTTTTAGTAGAGGCAGGGTATCACCACGTTGGCCCCCAGGCTGGTCTCAAACTCCTGACCTCAAGTGATCTGCCCACCACCGCCTGCCTCCCAAAGTGCTAAGATTACAGATGTGAGCCACCATGCCTGGCTGGTAAAATAAGTTCTTATTGGTATAGTCCTAATCCACTAGGGTAGGTGATCTTATAAGAATAGACAGCCTCTCTCTCTTTCCCTCTGTCTCTCCCTCTCTGTCTGTCTCCTCACTCCTCAACCCTCATTCTTCATATGCATACTAAGGAAAAGCTAGGAGAAGGCATAGCACAAAGGCAGCCGTTGGAAAGCCAGAAAAAGAACTCTCACTACTGGCACTCTGATCTTGAACCTCCTAGCTTCCAGAACTGTAAGAAATAAATTTATGTTGTTCAAGCCACTCAATCCATGGTATTTTGTGATGGAAGCCTGAGCTGATGAAGACAGTAAGCTAAAGGAATTTCACTGACCGCATGAACATCAGAAAACAAAAATCTAGTTCAAACATTTATAGCCACTTAAAAAGGTTTTACCCAATGATAATAATTTAATGCATGCAGCTGCTATAGTTGTGTTTAATTAATCACTTTTTGAAGCGTGGCTTTTCATTTAGATGAAATTACTGTTCTAAAATAATTTTTCTCATTTTAGATTTTGAGGGTTTTTTGTTCATATAAAAATGAAGTTATAGCTCCATTAACAGAAGTACTTCACAGTTACATGATGCTAGTTTTATATCAAAGCCATTAAAAGCTAAAAATAGAAAAACAGTTAATTCCAATAATGGCTCAATTTTTCTCCATTCAACTTATGAAATAAAAGTAAAACTCTTTTATTTATACTGTTCCAGTAAAATATCTAACAGTATTGTGATTATTGTTTATTATAAATTCAATTAAATGGTCTAACATTTAAGATAAGATGACATGATGTTAGGAAAACAAATTTTATTGCAGAAAATGCAGAAAAGTTATGAGGTAAAAATAGAACATCTACTAAATTGAAAACTTGGAATTGGATGTGGTGCACATATAATTTGTAGCTTCATCCAATTTACCAATGAAAATAGAAGCTACATTTTTCTCTCTACACACATACACACACACATGCACATACACACTGGTTCTATGGTACAGAGGAAGTATGATTGCAGTCCTATTTTTCTGGTGTCAAAGCTGGTGTTGAATACAAAAAAAAATCTTCAAATATAGCAGTGCTTTTTCTATAATGACTTTGTGAATTTGTGTCTCACTCTGTTGCCTAGGCTTGAGTGCAGTGGCGTGATCTTGGCTCACTGCTACCTCCGCCTCCCGGGTTCAAGAGATTCTCTTGCCTCAGCCTCTGGAATAGCTGGGACTACAAGCACCCGCCACCACACCTGGCAATTTTTTTTTTCTTTTTTTTTAGTAGAGACGTAATTTGACCTTGTTGTCCAAGCTGCTCTTGAACTTGTGGCCTCAGGTGATCCACCCACCTAGACTCCCAAAGTGCTGCAATGACAGGAGTGAGCCACCACGCCCAGCTGAATTTATGTTCTTTAATAGAATTGAATCATTTTAAACTCTTTTAAATTTTGGATTTTATCATTTTATCTTTAGCTCCACTTTTACTTTTACAAGTACCAGATAATAGTATATAAATGCCCTAACTTTAGATATCAGTTTTACATTTGAAATAAGCAGTTGGATAGGTATGTAGGAAGTCAAGGGAGGGTCCTGGACTAGATATGCAATTCGGAAGTCAAGAGTATAGCAACTTAAGCCAAGAACATGATTTTTTTTTTTTTTTTTTTACTCTGAAAGGGTACATGAATCCAATATCTTTCATATGTAAAATCAGGAGTTTCACTGAAATGTGTAGTAGCAATTGTCCTTTAATATGAATGCCTTAAAACTTGTTGCTTTTGGGGAGTTTGGGGTATCATGGAGTCTTATTTTTTCATTGTGAACTATTGCCTAACTTAGATTAATACTACTGTGAACAGAGACATAAATATTTGGTACAACAAAATTATGTGACAGATTTATTTCATATATTTTAATGCTTAATCAGAATTACCACTAGGAGTAGCAATTGCTTACATCATTTTTTTTTTTACGATTGCATTATTTCGGCAGTTTAGAATGACTACTAAACATGTTAACCAAAATTCTGTATTTCATTGTAAGAACTGGACCTAAAAGAGGTTTATACTCAAATTTCTTACGATTTAGTGAAAAAAAAAAAAATCTTGCTATCTGTTTTTTCCTCCAGAAACTTAAAATCTATATACGAAGTTCAGTGGTGTCCTACTTCTCCTGTTTGTTCAAAATATCCTTCTTCTTTCTCTATTTTCTGTTGGTATTTTGGTATTAATAGCTTTTGATATACTTAGCTGTAAAAGATTAGCATTACTCCTGATTCTCTTCTTTTTCTTAAATGATTCCAGCTATCTAGCCTTAGTGATAATATTGCTACGATAGCTCTTACATCCAACTCTTGACTCTCTAGCATATTCTGGCCTCCATTTACTTTACTTCATGAATAAAATGTATTTCTAACTAGCCTCTATTTACTTCATGATTAAAGTATATTTCTTCCTCTTTCTTTCTCTTTCTTTTGTTTTCTTTCTTTCTTTCTTTCTTTCTTTCTTTCTTTCTTTCTTTCTTTCTTTCTGTCTGTCTCTTTCTCTCTCTCTCTCTCTCTCTCTCTCTCTCTCTCTTTTCTCTCTCACTCGCTCTTGCTCTCTCTTTCTTTCTTTCTTTCTCCCCCCCCCCACCCACCCTGAGATGGAGTCTGGCTCTATCACCCAGGCTGGAGTGCAGTGGTGCAATCTCGGCTCACTGCAACCTCCACTTCTAGGTTCAAGCGAGTCTCCTGCCTCAGCCTCCTGAGGATCTGGGACTACAGGCAAGCGTCACCACGTCCGGCTAATTTTTGTATTTTTAGTAGAGATGAGGTTTCACCATATTGGCCAGGCTGGTTTCTCACTCCTGACTTTGTGATCCACCAGCCTCAGCCTCGCAAAGTGCTGGGATTACAAGCATCAGCCACTGCACCAAATATATTTCTAACTAGCATCTCTGCTTTGGTTTCTCTGGTTTCTCCAAACCTTGCTACATAATGTTTTCAGTTTGAGTTTCCTAAAAAGGATTGCTAAGCATGCCACTCCCTTGCCTAATAACAGTCAATGTCTTCCCTATGGTTATTGGAGAAGGTAATATTCCTTAAACTAGCAATTGAGCACCATTCTACTTTCCCAATACTGTCTTTCACTTCCATATTTTACACAGTATGGTCTAAAAACCTGAACTGCTCACTTTTCCCCCACATAGAATGTGTACTTTTTCTCTTCAATTCCATTCCTGAAGTAGTTTGTTCTGCCTGATTCTTCCCTCTCTCACTTCTGCATATCAAATATATTTAATTCAAATGTCACCTGGTCTCATCACCTTGAATATAAAGTTAAGCTGAGTAAACTACTTTTGTGCTTAATTTTTATTATTACAAAAGCAATATATTCACTTTGTAATAAAATTCAAATCACCATTCTACTTAACCTAGAGAGACATTTTCCTTTATTTACATTGGCTGTTGCATCCATAACTCCAAAGACCATGTTTTTTATTTTATACTAAGTTTTCAAATTTGGGAAAAAAGGAAAATGGAAGGGTTAAGAGGCTTACCTTCAAAAATTCTATGTGTTAAGCTCCATCTTTCTTGGTTGTCACTTGCTTTGACCAAAAAGCAACCTCTAAACAATGGCTTTCCAGTTTACCAGCAGGCTGTTGAACACTTGATTTCACATCAACTTTGGTACTGCCTGGCCCGCTTTTTCAAGGTGTCTATTTCTTTTCCTCTATGTTTGAGGGATACCCTTCCCTAGACTCTCTCTCTGTAAGAGAGTAAGAGTTAATAAAAGCCAATCTTTTAACAAGACCTTGGATAACCAATTGGCTTTATTACAGAGATGATAATTGTGTAAACTGCTTCCAATTGTGGCCTCTCTCAGATCCAGTGTCACATTTCAGAAGGCTCAGGAAATGTATCTCTCAGCCCAGATCTTGGTCTACCTCCTGTGGCTACTGTCAGCTTACCTTTCCTGGGTGAAAATGCCCTTCATCACAGCTACACTGCTTAAAGTGTGGGTGCAAATACATTGCAGGGCAGAGAAAAGAGTGGTATATTCTTGTGTTACTTTGTTGTCTGTAAATTATAATAGAACTCCTGAAACTGGCTAATTTCTAAGGAGAAGGAGTATATTACTTACAATTAGAGGCTAAAAAGCCCAAAGGTTGAAGGACCGTGTGTGCTGATAGCTTTCTTGCTGATGGGACTCTTTGAAGAGTCCTGCAGTGGCACAGGGTATCCCATGGTGAGGGGACTGAGCCCTAGCTTAGTTTTCTATTCCTCTTCATCTAAAACCACTAGTTAACTTATAATCCATTTACCAATTAACTAGTTAATCCATGATTGAATTAATGCATTCATGAGGGCAGAACCCTCGTGAGCGAATCACCTCTTACAGGCCCCACTTCTCAATACTGCTGCAATGAGGATTAAATCTCAACACGAGTTTTTGGAAGGGATATTCATGTCATGACATCTCTCCTCTAAGGCAAGCTGTATCTCCTGAGACCTTGTTTTCCATCTTCAGATCTTCCATCTGAAGACAAATAAAAATCACAATATATGCTTCTTTCAAAAGACATCTGAAGGATGGTCTGGCTTTACAACCTTTACAGTTGTCATCTCGTGAACATATATTATGTTTATGTTTTCTGAAAATTAGATTGTTTAGCTGTAACCAATACTACATGTAGGTTAATAGTGCTGTAGTCTAGGTAGAGTTTTTGAAATTATCAGATCTTTCATTTGTTTACCTTACATAAGTGAATGTGGAGTATTAACTCTTTCTACAGTCCTTTAGATTGCTACTCTCATAGGATGCTGTACACACACACACACAAATTTTCACACATGCACACACATATGAAAACATACACACACACTTGCAAGTGCACATACACATACTCTTTCAAAAAACAGATGAAAATGAACAAGTGTGACTGATATCAAATCCATGCTTAAAAAGAAATTTTTCACTAGGAGAAATGTGACCTTTTTTTTAACTAGAGGTGGTCTTATAAATGATCATACAGAAAGTCCAGGTCTTTTGGCTTCATAGTACTTCAAATGTTTCTAAAATGATATCAAGTTCTTACTTTATTCTGTATATTTTATATTTAGAAAAGCTATTTAAATACTTAAAACGTTATATTTGCATTTCTATATCTTGTAACTTTCCTGTTACGGCCATAAAATTTTTAGGTGGAAGTGATACTATATGTTTTCTGAGGAGATGCCATTAAAAATGATGAAACTTCCACTGCATTAACTGGGATACTCATTTTGGAGTCTAGAACACCCTCTTTAAAATAAAACTACTCTGAGGTCACCAGAAGAGCCCAAATCGTGTGTCTATTGAAAACCTTCAGTTAAGATTCCAGCTGGTAGCCAATATCAACTGCTAGACAGATACTTCTGATGATTGCAGACCCCAGTGAGCAAGTTTCCTCCTGCCCCGAAGTGTTGCTCCCAGGAAGGCACCTGCTATCCTAAAGCAGAGAAAGGCCATCCCTACTGTCTTCTGTCTGAATTTCTGACCTATAGAATTTGTGAGCGTAATAAAATTAATTGTTATACCACTGAGTTTTAAAATGATTACACAGCAGTAGCAACTACAACAGAACACCACACTGTGAGTATAATTGAAAAACAGGTGGAGAGTGCCTGAAGGTTCACCTGAAACCTAAAGCATACCCAAAGCCTGTTAATGCATTGTCTACAGGTGGAGGACCCAGGACTAACACCCAACACAGTCAAAATCGCTGCAGTGGAGCTGAAGGGAGTTAGCAGAAGGCTGCAGTATGCCATGAACATTCTTGCTGGTGACAGAGAATACACGAGCATTTTCTATGGACCAGAGGTAGGCTAAGTAGAAGAGATATTTGGCATAGGGACTTATTATGTCCTATCAAAGAAAACGGGGAGGGTGAAAGCTCTGCAGTTAATGTCTGAGTGTGGGACTGAAATACAAGTGTTAGTTAAAGAAAGTATCAGGCATATCAAAGGACCTTGGGTCAGAAGAGTGCAGCTGGAGACTTCTGAAGAGACTTGGAAGTTTTCCAGGATAAAACTTTGAAATATCTGCAAAGCCCAGAGGGTTAGAAGCCAGCTTACAAAATACAATCCAATAATTATTTCCTCTCTTCTCTTTTCTTTCCTCCAAAATTATAGTTGAGAACATCAGAGGAAAAATTAAAAAGTAAACAAATAAAAACTTCTTTAAAAAACCCAGACCTTTGATAGAAAAATCAGAGACCTAGTGGGTATATGCATTTAAACCGTAGTAACAGGATGGAAGGCAGAATGTATGGTCCCAGACAAAGATGGGTAAATGTGGTTGTCTGAGCTACTAGAAGTCCTCTAATCCCCCTCTCAGCTACCAATAACCTTTTTTTTTTTTTTTTGAGACAGAGCTCACTCGTTTGCCCGGGCTGGAGACAGTGTCAGAATCACAGCCCATTTCAGCCACAAATTCCTGAGCTCAAGTGATCCTCTCACCTCAGTCTCCTAAATAGCTAGGAGTACAGGCATGTGTCACTATGCCTGGCTAATGTTTTATTTTTGCTTTTATACAGATGAGGTCTCACTATGTTGTTTAAGCCAGTCTCAAACTTCAAGCGATTCTCATGCCTCGACCTCCCAAACTGCTGAGATTACAAGCATGAGCCACTATGCCCAACCTTCGCCCCCTCCCATTTTCAGAATCAAATATTTAGTAGAACCATCATCAACAGTGACGGCAGAAGAGAACATGCATATTTTGAGGAGAAAAGGGAAGCTATATAATTGTTATCAGGAAGAGTGATTGAACTAGTGTGATAGGTTGATTAGCAACCAGCATTAATAGATCATTTGAGGGTGGCGGCTAAGAATTTAAAACGATCAAGACCTAATGTGATTATCTATTACTTTCAAGCTATGTTCTGCTGTTATATGCATGCATAGGTTAAGTAAATAGATGAATTCCAGCAATCTTGAGGTTGCTGAGTGATTTTAAACAGAATCTTAAGATTTACACTGGGTAAGGAGATAGGGCATGGCGAAGCAAAGTGGAAAGTTAGTATTAAAGCTGGATTTCTGCTTAAGTGAAAGAGCAGTCAGAATGGGGATAGAAGAGGAAGTGAGTAGAGAGATAGCAGCTGACTATTAACTAATTTAGTAAGTCAGTTATGTGTTTGAGGCTTAAAATGTATTAGTCCATTATTATCAGGATAAGTTTGCATTGTATAACTAGGATGTTAAGCAAACTAAAAGTTACTGAAGTTACCAGGATATATCACAAATCTCATTTATCCCCTATGTTGCATATATCAGTTGTGCTAATTAGGGAAGCATTCAGAGAATATCCTTCCACCAACTAAAAAAATTTTTACAGAGTTTCACTACACTTAAAATATATTTCTACTATTCATTGTGTTTGCCTCTAATAAGAAAGCTTTTTCTAGTCAACCAATTTGTATTCAAGTCAAAATTTTAGATGGGCAAATGCAATGTCTATTTTGGATAGCAACGTATTTTGACAGGTATTAGGAGCATGAGTACTTATAAATCTTCTGGAATTCTTTAGAAATTTGTTTTTGTCATTTAATTGAAATGAATGCACATCTTTTTCCTCAACACACATACGTTCTGACATAGCAACATTTAAGAAAGATAAATACAATTAAATAAGGAATGAATGTGCAAAATTGCAATTCTCTTCTCAATATGAGTAACAGTGTAATACTTGAAAAACATATATATGATATTTCATATTCTGTATATTTTTATTCAGTTTTCTTTTAAAATGACTTAATTTATTCACCAAAGCCTGCAATTTTCAGATTATTTGTAGACACAGAGGCCATTAAGACTTTCTGCATAAATGGTAAATAATGACACCATGAAAATAATCCTTTAATGTGACTTTATGAATATGTATGGCATTATTGTAAGTAATACTAATTTATCAAAACTTCCTCATAAACAAGATATATACAAATAAAACAAGCAGTAGGTACTCCAAACATATTGGTTCTGCACATAATTTCTATATGAATAATTTATATGAAAATCACAAAAGAAAGTTTGAGATTATCTGTTGGCTCTCTAGGTTAAAACTTATTATTTTTAAGTTTTAGAAAGTTCTACCACAAGGTAATAGAAAAAGAGAACACATAGTATCAGTGAATGATGCCAACTGAAATTCATCTTCTTTGTTTACAGTTTTCAGCAATAATATTGAATAATAAAAAAGCAATAATAAACCCAAATCTGGCACCTGCTGAATTTTATATTTCAAATTTGGATGCAATTAAATAAGCATTTTATTTTTGGAATTATATTTGTTATTAGTTTTGAATCCCAACAATGCTGAGAGATTTATTGAGTGTTTTCATTGTCAATGATATTCCACCTTTTGCAGCTGAAATAGAACATGAAAGTGGAATTGTTTTGAGATTTCTTCACAATTGTTTTCTCTAAAACAGTTTATAATTATAATGATTAGATATCTGTTGTAAATGCCCTACATATCAATGACAATATGATTTTAAATTTTTCCCAAAGTATGGTTCATGAATTTAAGTTGCTCAATGCCATTAGACAGTAGACAACTATTTATCAGGAGAAAATTCCCATGTTATCATCTACCTTTGGTGGTTTTGCAATGATTGATAAAGTACTGTTATTTTGATAAAAACAGATGGTTAAATGTTATTAAAATTACATAATACTGTATCCTTCATGAAAGAGTCTTCCATTTCATTTCAATTAAGTATTATAAACAGTTACTGGACAATAAGAATGATGAGGTAGAATTACATATATTGTTTTATTATAAATAATGCTTAAATGAGCTTCAGTGAATGCATAGATAAATAAAATGTGATATATTTACAAATTGGAACACTATGCAGCCTTTAAAAAGAAGAAAATGTCATTCATGACAACATGGGTGGAACTGGAGGCATTATGGTGAGTGAAATAGGCCAGGCACAGAAAGACAAATTGACTGTATGATATCACATATGGAATCTAAAGAAGTGTATCTCATAGAAGTAGAGTAGAAAGGTGGTTAGCAGAGGGATGAAGGGTAGAGACAAAGAAAGGGAAAATAATCAAACAGGATAAAGTTTGCTAAGTTGGAGAAATTCTTCTTAGTGATCTATTGGATTATATGGTAACAGTTAATAGGAGCATATTGAATATTTCAAAATTGCTAAAAAATAGATTTTTAATATTCTCACCACAAAAAAATGTTAAGTTGGTGAAATGATGGATGTGCTGATTATCTTGATTGAATCTGTCTACAGTGTATACATAGATCAAACATTTCATTGTATTTCTTAATTATGTATAATTTGTGTTTTTCACTTTAAAAAAGAAAAAGAAAAAAATTAAAATACATGATACATTGTATAAAGAAAAACGTTTACAAAAAATTACTGTCTCCATTTTGGAAGTAATGTAATATTAGATATTTTTAAAGAATATGTACTTTAAAGCATTTTCTCAAGACAATTTTCTGTTTTAATGTCTGAGAGGAGTAAAGTTAGTGTTTGAAATTTCAGACTCAATGGGAGACTTAAAGAAAAAAAAGAAAAGAGAAACAAATCCAGTTGTTTAAAAGATACAATTGACTGAATGGTAAATGTAGTGTAAAGTACTAAGCCAGATAGATCTAATTTTAAACTTTGGCCCTAGCATTTACTTGTTTTGTAAATTTAAAAAACTGCTTATTTTTTTTAATCAAGTTTCTTATTTGTAAAGTAGAGAAAATAATATATAACTCAATAGATTGCTCTGGGGATTAGAAGGATATTATAGGGAAGGTTTGGCAGAGTTCTAGAATATAGAAGACAAAGTAGATGCTAGTGGTTTCTATTTTTCTGTTTAGAGTGGCCCTGAAGCCATCTGATAGAGGTAGCTGCCTGTTTACCTACTTCACACCTTGACTTCATACCAGGGAGTAGGATCAACTGGACTTTAAAGCTGAAAAGCAACCAAAGGATATCCTGTCTCTACTAAAAACTATGGTGGCAATTAATCTAGCTAAATGCAAGCCTGTTAGAAACCATAATATTTTAATTAATATAAAATTAGTATTGTGCTAGGAAGGTTAAATGCTGACAGTTTTGTAAATAATAGGAAAATTTGTATGGTAAGCCAAATAAAAAGCCTTCGAATGACAGAAGAGGCAGTTTTCTATTTTTTTTCTTTCTATCACTATTTTATATTATGGCTTAATTACTGTAATATTTTATCTCCTTCTCAAAAGAAAAAGAGGTTATATTATTCATTTTTATAAGTGAGGAAAATAAAACTTAGATTAAGTCACTTGCCAACCTCATTAAACGAGTAATTGGTGGACAGGAGTTTACTCCACCCTGTCTGACTTTGAGAACTAGGTTTTAAATCACTAACCTATATTAATCTGTAGACATTAAGTGTACCTGTATGTCATCCACTATTTGTAAATGAAAGCTTTCTGTAGATAAATATTAATATATGAAGAAGGGGCATCAATAAGGTTGACTATTGGCAAAGCAGTAAAGCACAAATCACATTTTAATCTTCAATTTCACCTCCTTTTCATTGCATTTACTTTCAAATTTGGAAGTAAAAAGCTGGGTGCATTCCTACTCAGGAGGCTGAGGCAGGAGAAAAGCTTGAGGCCAGGAGTTCAAGGGTGCAGTGTATTACCATTGTGTCTATGAACAGCCACTGCCCTTCAGCCTGGGCAGCGTAGTGAGATCTCCCCCTCAAAAAAAAAAAAAATCAGAAGTGGTTTTCTAAAGAGAAGAATCTTAAAGCTACCAATACTGAAAATTGTATTATTACATAAAATATTTTTTGAACAATTGTCTGACATTTTATAAAGGTGTATAAAGTCTTCATGTAGTCATGTTTCTAATAAATATAAACAATACTGTATAGAGAATATTTGTATTTCAGATTTTATTTTCAGTTTTTTTCTTTATATGTTTTAGTGGGTTTATTAAAATATGATTCATATGCCAGACAATTCACTCATCTAAAATATAAAATTTAATTTTTTAGTATATTCACAGAGTTGTTCAACTTTTATACAATCTAATTTTAATCTCCTCAGAAAGTCACATGGTAGTTAGTAATCATTGCCAAATCACTGACCCCTCAGTTCCTGGAAACTGTTCTTCTACTTTCTTCTTGTAAGTAGATATGTCTGTTTAAGACTTTGCATATCAATGAATTCATATATGTGATCTTATGTGACTGGTTCTTTCACTTAGGTAGTATTTTCAATGTTCATTCATGCTGTAGTGTACATCATTACTTCATTACTTTTTATTGATAAATAACCTTCCATTATATGGATATATCATATTATATTTATCCATTCATCAGTTGATGAGCATTTGAATAATTTACACATTTTGGTTATTATAAATAATGTCATTTTAAACATGTGTACAAGGTTTTATGTGGACATGAATAATAAATACAAGCTCTATATTTATTACTCCTGAACATATTTTATTTATTGCATATATTTATTATACATTGTGATTTAAATTTCATTTCCATAATAACAAATGCTGTTGAGCAATTTTCAATATGCCTATTGCCTATTTATACATTCCCTTTAGTGAAATATTTATTCAATCATTTTATCATTATAATTTGTCTTTTAATGTGGGCTTGTAAGACTTTTTAACTATATTCTTTATAATAGCATCTTATCAAATATATGCTTTGAAAATATTTTCTCCCATTTATGAGTGGTCTTTTCACATTCTTAATTGTATCCTTAGTGGATAGAAGTGTTTAATTGTAATGATAAATTTACTTTTGATTTAATTTTGATAATGTCCAATTTTTATTTAACTTTTTTTGTTGTTGTTTTTAGCGTCACATCTGTGAAAGCCTTGCCAAGTTTACTGTCACAAAGATTTATCTCAATGTGGTCTGCTAGGGTTTTTATAGTTATAGCTCTTATATTTTGTCTTTGATCCATTTAGAATTAAATTTTTTGAGTTGGGGGATCTATTTTTTTTTTTTTTTTGCTGGTGTGTGTATTCAATTGTCTAAGCACTTACTTGAAGAAACTATTATCTCCCAGTTAAAGATCTTGGCTGTGAAATATCAGTTAAACATAGATGTCTGGACATACATCTAGGCTTGATTTTATCCTATTGATTTATACATCTATTTTTATACCAAATTACATTGTCTTGGTTACTTTAGTTTTATTATATGTTTTGAAATTGAGAAGAGTACATCTGCCAACTTTATTCCTCTTTTTCAAATTTTTTTTGCTATTCTGACTCCTTTGCATTGCCATATGAATTTATATATATATAGTTATATATATAAATATATATATTTAAATATATAAACATAAATTATATATATATTTAAATTATATATAATTTAAAATATATGTACTTATAAAAATTATATATAATATAAAAAATATATTTTTTATTGTATTTTAGGTTTTGGGGTACATGTGAATAACTGTTGCATACATGGCAGTGTGGTTTGCTGCCTTCCTCCCCATCACCTGTATCTGGCATTTCTCCCCATGTTATCCTTCCCCAATTCCCCACTCCCCACTGTCCCTTCCCTAGTTCTCCCCAACAGACCCCAGTGTGTGATGCTCCCCTCCCTGTGTCCATGTGTTCTCATTGTTCAACGCCCGGCTATGAGTGAGAATATACGGTGTTTGATTTTCTGTTCTTGTGCCAGTTTGCTGAGAATGATGGTGTCCAGGTTCATCCATGTCCCTGCAAAAGACACGAACTCATTGTTTTTTATGGCTGCATAGTATTCCACTGTGTATATGTGCCACATTTTCCCTGTCCAGTCTATCATCAGTGGGCATTTGGGTTGGTTCCAAGTCTTTGCTATTGTAAACAGTGCTGCAATGAACATTCATGTGTATGTGTCTTTATAATAGAACAATTTATAATCCTTTGGATATATACTCAGTAATGGTATTGCTGGGTCAAATGGAATTTCTATTTCTAGGTCCTTGAGGAATCGCCACACTGTCTTCCACAATGGTTGAACTAATTTACACTCCCACCGACAGTATAAAAGTGTTCGTATTTCTCCACATCCTCTCCAGTATCTGTTGTCTCCAGATTTTTTAATGATTGCCATTCTAAGTGGCGTGAGATGGTATCTCAATGAAGTTTTGATTTGCATTTCTGTAATGACCAGTGATGATGAGCTTTTTTTCATGTTTGTTTGCCTCATATATGTCTTCTTTTGTAAAATGTCTGTTCATATCCTTCGCCCACTTTTGAATGGGCTTGTTTTTTTCTTGTAAATTTGTTTTAGTTCTTTGTAGATCCTGGATATCAGTCCTTTGTCAGATGGGTAGTTTGCAAAAATTTTTTACTGTTCTGTTGGTTGCCAATTCACTCTAATGATTGTTTCTTTTGCTGTGCAGAAGCTGTGGAGTTTGATCAGGTCCCATTTGTCTATTTTGGCTTTTGTTGCCAATGCTTTTGGTGTTTTAGTCATGAAATCCTTGTCTGTGCCTATGTCCTGAATGGTTTTTCCTAGGTTTTCTTCTAGGGTTTTTATGGTGTTAGGTTTTATGTTTAAGTCTTTAATCCATCTGGAGTTAATTTTAGTGTAAGGTGTCAGGAAAGGGTCCAGTTTCTGCTTTCTGCACAGTGCTAGTCAGTTTTCCCAACACCATTTATTAAACAGGGAATCCTTTCCCCATTGGGGAAAGAATTCCATATGAATTTTAATTATAAGATATGTATCTGTAAAAAGGCCATTAATACATGCACACACTTCAAAATATCAATGGTCACTTCTGTTTTTCTCTTGTCTTTATTAGTAAGTCATCTTCACTATATATATATATACAGTTGTCCCTTGGTCTCCATGGAAGATTGGGTCCAGAACCTCGTACAGATACAAAAATATGCAGATGCTTAAATTGCTTATATAAAATGGCATAGCGTTTGCATTATAACCTATGTATATTTTTTTGTATTCATTTCTTTCTTTTATTTTGTATACTTAAATAATATCTAGATTACTTATAATGCTTAATACAATGCTATATAAATAGTTGTTAGGCTGTATTGTTTAGATAATTATGGCAATAAAAATTTGTACATATTTAGAACAGATGCAATTTTTAAAAATAATATTTTCAATCTGTGGTTGGTTGAATTTACAGATTAAAAACCTATGGATATGAAAGGTTGACTGTGTACATATATATTAATATACATATATTTTCTCAAATATATATTTTAAATGTATGTTGTATATATAGTAATCTGTTGGTACAGTTAAACTTAGTCCAGGACTCAACTATTTCTGCCTAGGGCACTATAAAATCTGTAACAACTCACTTTTTGGCCATCATCCAAAAGAATCATTTGAAATTTTAACCAAAACAAACCACATTCTTACTTAAAACTATCCAAGTGTTTACACTGCACTTAGAATAAAATTAGTATTTCTTACACCTGTATGCTTCTCTGACTTCATATCTCTTGGCTTCCTGCATTCTAGCCACACTAGGCTTCTCATTCTTCCTCAAGCACATCTGAGTGCATTGTTTGCACATACTACACCCTCAACCAGAAGCATTTTTACTTTAAGTCTAGCATGCCAGGCTCATTCCTATCAGTGAGGTCTCAGGTGTCTTGTCAATTAAAGTATTTCTTTGCTGTTTACCCTATCTAAGTAGCCAATGCCCATCACATCATTCTCTAACACTTTTTTTTTTGTATTTCAATAGTATTATGTTATTTCTACCATTTCCCAGTTCCTAAAATAGCCTTATTTGTTAATGTACCTAATTTTATTCAGTCTTCCTTCCTTTGTTGTTTTTGGTTTAGAGTTCAAGAACTTGGACTGTCTTACTCACTGCTCTACCACCTGTATCTGAAACTGTCTCCTGAACAAAGTCTTGGTATTAGTATGGAGTAACCGAAGTTTAGAAGTCACCATAATCACTTTTTATATAATTTTTCTACAGGTTGGATTATGTTGCTTAGTACAGAGTGTAACAGAAGTGGTTATCACTTTTTGGATGTTTTTATTTATTTTAGATTCAAGAGGTACACACGCATGTTTGTTATATGGATAATATTGCATGATGCTGAGATTTGGGCTTCCATTGGTCCTATCACCTAAATAATGAACATGTTACCCAACAGGTAGTTTTTCAACCCTTTCCCAACTCCCTTCTTCCCCTTTTTCAGAGTCCCTAGTGTCTATTTGTCCTATCTTGATATCCATTTGTATCCAAAGTTGAGCTCCCACTTACAGTTGAGAACCTGGTATTTGGTTTTCTGTTTCTACATTGATTCACATAGAATAATAGCCTCCAGCTACATCCATGTTGCTTCAAAGGACATGATTTTGTTACTTTTTATGGATGCATAGTATTCCATGGTGTATATGTACCATATTTCCTTATGCAGTCCACCACTGATGGGCACCAAGATTGATTCCATGTCTGCTGTTGTGAATAGCGCTGCAATAAACATGTGAGTGCAGGTGTCTCTTTGGTAGGGCAGTTTATTTTCCTTTGGGCATACACCCAGTAATGAGATTGTTAGATCAAATGATAATTTTATTGTTCATTCTTTGAGAAAACTGCTTTTCACAGGAGCTGAAGTAATTTACATTCCCACTAACAGTATATAAGAATTCCCTTTTCTCATGCTTGTCAGTTTTAAATATTAAGTTAGAGATAATCTTTCATTTTTTGTCTTCAAACAAGGATGTCTAGTTAAGATCATTTTTATTCTGTGTCAATGACAGAAGGAAAGATAAACTTATACTGAGGACTAGTGTGTCCAAACATTGTTTCAGAGGGTAGAAGATTAAACTGTAATTATGTTTAAACATTTGAGACACCATCTTTATTCCTATAAAATTCTGTAGATAAGCCCTATGTTAAACTTCCTCAATATTCCCAGATAATTGTGCTAGAAAATCTTTCTAACCATGCAAAACTAATAAAATAATATATTTACGTCACTTAATTCACAAAAAGAATTCTATATGGATTGGATCAAAGACCTAACTGTGAAAAACTAAACCGGTGTTTAAAAACATATGAAAACATATACAGGGATCGCCTTTACATAGCACAAAGAAACTATGAGATGGATTTGTCTAAATTAAAATAAAAGCAAGCTTATACATGAGAAAAGACCTGGTAGAAATGTAAAGCATAAGAAACCGATTCATAGAAGACACTTAAACATGAGACCAAGTAAAACTTTACATTATTCATAATGTAAAAATAATTCTGTAAAACAAGATACATACTTCCTCCCCAACACCCCCACAGAAAGAGGGCCAAATGATATTTATAAGAAAATTCATAATTTCATCCCTTGAGCACAGGAGGTCGAGGCTGCAGTGAGCTATGATTGTGCCAGTGAACTCCAGCCTAGACAACAGGAGATTTTGCCCCAAAAAAAGCATGTAATATCTGAACTGCACATTTCCACATTTTCAATTTCCAGTATCTATTGTAATCAGAGAAGTGCATTTTTTTAAAAAACTATGAGATACCATTTCACATTTAACAGATTGGGAAAAAATTATAGTACCAATTTCTGCCTGGGATGTGGGAAATAGAAACAATTATATACTCATAAAGAATTATATAATTTTATAATCCTTTTGTATAGCAATTTGCCAATAGGCAGTAGAACTGAATATATGTATTTTCTAACAGCCCAGCAAAACCACTTCTAGTAATGTTAGCTTGAGGATATCTCAAATAAATGCACAAGAATATATGATCAAAGATATTAATTGCAGGCTGGGTGCAATGGCTCATGCTTGTAATCCCAGCATTCTGGGAGGCCAAGGAGGGTGGATTACCTGAGGTCAGGAGTTCGAAACCATCCTGGCCAACATGGCGAAACTCTATCTCTTCTAAAAATACAAAAATTAGCCTGTGTGGTAGTGCATACTTGTAGTCCCAGCTATTCAGCAGGCTAAGGCAGGATAATTGTTTGAACCCAGGAGGCGGAGGTTGCAGTGAGTCAAGATCACACTACTGCACTCCGGCCTAGGGAACAGAGCGAGACTCTGTCTCAAAAAATAAAATAAAAGTAACAATACCTATGTTGTGTAAAGATATATTCAAAAAATATGTTTATAGTATTGTTTGCAATTAAAGCAAATTAAAATTACATAAATACTTATGAAAAGAAATCAAATAAATAGGTATTTGGTTTTATGATGCAAAATGGCAGTGCATTTAAATGAGTGAACTACAACTATAGGCATCTATATGGAGAATTTGGAAATATATTTAGTGAAACACATTTTAGAATGATATATTGTTTGTATAAAAATAAACATTGACTTACAACAATATAATACAATAGTACATATTGCTTAGATATGCATAAGCATGTAGTACAATATGGAAACATGAATGAAAGAATTGAAACCTCCTTTAGTGTAATGGCTATCCTTGGAGAGTTTGATTAGTATGAGAGATAGTACTGTATATCTATCATTTCTGTCTTTAAAAAAATTGGAAGCATATATGATAAATATTAATGTTTATTACATTTGAGTAGGAGTATACAGATGTTAAATTATTATTTTTATTTTGCATATTTTTGAAATATTGCATACATTAGTTTTCTATTGTAACAAATTATCACAAACTTGGTGGCTTAAAAGCACCCTTATTTATTACCTCACATTCTGGTGTGTCCCAAAGCCGAAAATCAGCTTCATTAGACCAAAATCTATGTGTCAACAGGACTGTAGTCCCTCTGAAGGTTATAGGGTCAAATCTGTTCCTTGTATCTCCTGGCTTCTGTTGGCTTCTAGCTTTCTTTGGCTTGTAGCTCCATCACTCTATTATCTGCGTTTATTTTCACAAAACTTTCTCCTCTGTGTTTAATCCTCTTCTGTCTTTGTTATGAAGACATTTGTGACAGTATTTAGGGCCCGTTGAATAATCTGGAATTATTTCATAACAAGATACTTAATTTAATCACAACTTGAAAAACCTTACTATGGAAAATAACATGCACACTTTCCAGAGATTAAAACCTGAAAATCTTGGGTGCCACCATTCAGATTACTGCATTTTGTGACAAATGCAAATAAATCCAATTTAAAAATAGTATCTCCCTTCTTCCTTCACTGCTTTTTTCAACAAATATTTAAAAAGAGCTTATTATATTCTAAAAATGCTTTAAGCTTTGAGGATGTGGTACAAATAAGCTAACAAGGTACTTGGCTGAAAAAACCTTACATTAGAGTGGGACAGTAGGTAATTATGTAAATAAAATAATGATAAAGAATGATAAATACTCTAAAGGAAATACATAATGTATGATCAAGGATAACAAGGGATATAAGCTAACTGCTTTGTATTATTTTTCTAAAAAGAGCTTTCTGGTTGGGTACTTCTTAAAGTAATACTAGGAGGGTAAGAGAAGCAGATGATAGAAAGACCCAGGAAAGAACTGAAGAAGTAGTATTGTAAAACCTGCAAAGTCATGTCTGTACAGCTATCTATGTCCAGATTGTATCTGACAGTTATGGCCAACATGTTTTGTTATCTTTGAAAAAAATAACAAAAAAGCACAATTCAAACCACATATTTTAAGGGTGATTTTTTTTTTTTTATTCTTACGTAATGGAAAAGGAAACAATCTTTCTTTTGGTAAATCTGAGATCAACTGATATAATGTATTCAATTGATATGTGACAGCATTTGACAAAAATTCATACATTCAATAAGAAAAGATTCCAAACTAACACAACATTTCCTGATAATGGTGAAAAGAAAAACCTCTTACCTCAAAATATTGAGACCTTGTAATTGACCAATGAATTCTTCTTGCCCACTGCCCAGAAAAAAACACTTTACTGAGGCAGTGGTATTGCAGTAGAGAAAGGATTAAATAATCACATGTGTAGTCAAGCAGAAGGATGAGAGAGATTACTCAAATCAGCCTCTCTGAAATCTCAGAAGCTAGGGTTTTTCAAGGAGTGTTTGGCAGGCAGGTGGGTAGGAAGTGGGAATGTTGGGATGAGAATGAAGTCATAGGTGATCAAAGCTGCCTTCTTGCAGTGAGTCATTTACTTGGTTGGGATCACAAGACTGAACAAGCTAGTTTCTTGGTATGGGTTACCAGTCCAAGTGGTACCAGCTGGTCCATTGGAATACAGGGTCTGGAAAATACCTCAAACACCAATTTTAGTTTTTAAAATAGTGACGTTATCTATAGCAGCAATTGGAAAGATTACAAATCCGGTGACTTCTGACTATATGACTCCTGAACCATAATTTTAATTTTGTGGCTAATTTGTTAGTTTTACAAAAGTGGTTGGGGTCCTTGAGCTTGGTGGTTAGTTTCAGGAAGTGGTTGCTATTATATTTGTTTTAAAGTTAAACTATAAACAGAATTTTTCCCATAATAGCTAGCTGGGCCTATGCCCAGAAATAAACAAGAATAGCTTGGAGATCAAAAGCAAGATGGAGTTGGTCAGGTCAGATTTTTTTCACTGTCATAATTTTTCTATGTCAGATTTCTCTCATTGTCATAATTTTTGCAAAGGCAGTTTCTATCTTATAGGAGCAAAAACACTTGGAAGTGCTGCTTTTCCCACATATGCAAAAACATATATTATTTTAATCCATGGAGATTTAAAAAGTCCGTATGCCTGGAAGAAATAACAGCAAAGTCACTTATGCAACAAAAGTAAGTTTGGGGTGGGGAAAAGTGAATTTAGTTTGAAAATATTGAAGACAGAGAAAATAAACCAGAAACTATAATCAATAGATGAAGAAGGTCATTACCCACTGGCAATGCTGATTTCTTGTGCACATTTAATATAAAAAGATGGGTAAAGATTCTCTTTAAAAGTTTGTGTCTTCTAAGTCTAGTGTTTATAGAAGTTAAAAGTTCACAGGGGAAATATTCAGAAACAGTGAACGTTGTATTTGCAACCAGTACATTTACCTAGAAATATTTCAAGAAATTAATCTGAGGGTGAGAATCTAAGAACTGCAATGATCTTGTTTAGGCATATGAGAGTGTGGCAGCAGAAATAGAACTCATTTTTTTTTTTTTTTTTTTTTTTTTAAAGAACTAAAGAAATAACTCCATTGTCCAGAGTTCCCAGGTCCCATTTTGCATTTGATCTCTGAACAGCAGGGCACTTTCAGATTCAAGAAAATAAATACTTGTGTTGTCAATCCTACTGGCTCATTTAGCACAGAATATCAAGAAAACATTTATCAATATATATATGGAAAAAAGATTGTTTATAATTTTACCAATAAAGATATATTTTATAATGTTAGAATGCAAAAAGCAATTGAGCATAACTGAAATCACAAGGAGATGCATGTCTGTTCACAGTTGGAAACACATTATTTCATTTTTAAATTATACTTTAACTTCTAGGGGATATGTGCAGATCATGCAGGATTGATACATCTGTATACACATGCCATGGAGGTTTGCTGCTTCCATTCCTCCGTCATCTACAGTAGATATTTCTCCTAATGTTATCCCTCTCCAATTCCTTCACCCCCTGCTATCACTTCCCTAGCCCCCCCACCCATGCCCCAACAGGCCCTGGTGTGTGATGTTCCTCTCCCTGTGCCTATGTGGTCTCACTGTTCAACACCCATTGATGAGTGAGAACATGCAGTGTTTGGTATTCTGTTCTTGTGTCAGTTTGCTGAGAATGATAGTTTCGAGCTTCATCCATGTCTCTGCAAAGGACATGAACCCATCCTTGTTTATGGCTGCATAGTATTCCATGGTTTATATGTGCCACACTTTCTTTATCTAGTCTATCATTGATGAGCATTTGGGTTGGTTCCAAGTTTTTGCTATTGTAAGTAGCACTACTATGAACATATGTGTGCATGTGTCTTTATAACAGAATGATTTACAATCCTTTGGGTATATACCCAGTAATGGGATTGCTGGGTCAAATGGAATTTCTATTTCTAGGTCCTTGAGGAATTGCCACACTGTCTTCGACAATGGATGGATTAATTTACACTCCTACCAACAGTGTAAAAGTGTTCCTTTTTCTTCACATCCTCTCCAGCATCTGTTGCTTTCTGATTTTTTAATGATCGCCATTCTAACTGGTGTGAGATGGGATCTCAATGTGGTTTTGATTTGCATTTCTCTAATGACCAGTGATGATGAGCTTTTTTTCATATGTTTATTGGCTGCATAAATGTCTTCTTTTGAAAAGTGTATGTTCATATCCTACGCTCACTTTTTGATGGGGTTTTTTTTTCTTGTAAATTTGTTTAAGTTCTTTGTAGATTCTGGATATTAGCCCTTTGTCAGAAGGGTAGATTGCAAATATTTTTTCCCATTCTGATGGTTGCCAGTTCACTCTAACAATTGTTTTTTTTGCTGTGGAGAAGCTCCTATGTTTAATTAGATCCCATTTGTCTATTTTGGCTTTTGTTGCCATTGCTTTTGGTGTTTTAGTCATGAAGTACTTGCCTATGCCTATTTCCTGAATGGTATTGCCTAGGTTTTTTTCTATAGCTTTTATGTTGTTAGCGCTTATGTTTAAATCTTTAATTCATCTATAGTTAATTTTTGTATAAGGTGTAATTACAGAAGGGGTCCAGTTTCAGCTTTCTGCATATGGCTAGACAATTTTCCCAGCACCATTTATTACACAGGGAATCCTTTCCCCATTGCTTGTTTTTGTCATGTTTGTCAAAGATCAGATGGTTGTAGATGTGTGCTGTTACTTCCTAGGCCTCTGTTCTGTTCCATTGGTCTGTATCTCTGTTTTGGTACCAGTACCATGCTGTTTTGATTACTGCAGCCTTGTAGTATAATTTGAAGTCAGGTAGTGTGATGCCTTCAGCTTTGTTTCTTTTTTGCTTAGGATTGTCTTGGCTATGTGGGCTCTTTTTGGTTCCATATGAAGTTTAGGGTAGCTTTTTCCAGTTCTCTGAAGAAGGTCAATGGTAGCTTGGTGGGGATAGCACTGAATTTATAAATTACTTTGGGCTAAAAACTCTCAATAAACTAGTTATCCATGGAACATATCTCAAAATAATAAAAGCTATTTCTGACAAACCCACAGCCAATATCATACTGAATGGGCAAAAACTGGAAGCATTCCCTTTGCAATCTGGTCCAAGAAAAGGATGCCCTCTCTCACCATTCCTATTCAACATAGTTTTGGAAGTTCTGGCCAGAGAAATCTGTCAAGAAAAATAAATAAAGGGTATTCAATTAGGAAAAGAGAAAGTCAAATCTTCTCTATCTGTAGACAAGGGGATTGTATATTTAGAAGACGTCATCATCTCAGCCCAAAATCTCCTTAAGCTGATAAGCAATCTCAGCAAAGTCTCAGGATACATAATTGATGTGTAAAAATCACAAGCATTCCTATACAACAATAGTAGACAGAGAACCAAGTCATGAGCGAATTCCCTTCACAATTGCTACAAAGAGAATAAAAACATTATCTTTTAAATACACAATTTAAAATAGACAAGCATAGTTTAAAAAGTAGGAGATAGTTTTCTTTTGCTTATTTTTATTTTTTTTACTTTTAGAGGTGTGAGAGCTAATGTGTGTGTTTAGTGTGTTTTCATTATTACTATTATTTATTTTGGGGGAAAATAATTTTAAAAATACTGTCTGTGGTAATCATGGGTAACAGTGAACACAGAAATTCAGTTTACATCTTAATCTTGATTTCCTCCTCTTCTGGCATCAGAATCAGACATCTTGAACAGTTTCGAAGTTTCCTCTTCTTTTCTTTTCCTCATTTTTTAAGAGTTACTATTCCTTGACTACTATTTCATCCATATTCTTAGTTCTAGAACAGTGCAAGAAAAAAAAAATGACCTCCATCTTTTACAGGTATCTACAGAAGTTAACTAGTGGTAATGTCTCCACATACATTAAAAGCTTGATATTCCAGAATGAGTAGCATGGAATTTTACCCCTATATTGAAAGTATACTAGTATAATACTGGCAAATAGATTTTTAAATTTGTATTTTTCCCCCTATCCATTATTCAAATAATCAGAAAGTTAATTACAGTCTATAAATAAGTCATCTTCCTCTGTCCAAACGTGATCAGGGTTAGGTAGGAGACCTCTCACTCTGGGGAATATTCATTAGGTCACTATCTATTAATTGACTCATCAACCAGCTCCATTTTGATGTGTCATAATTTGAATACTATTTAAGTCAGACTCATATCTTAGAAGTCATCTTTTGGGAAATTATGTCTGTGAAGAAATACATTCTTTAAAATCCTGCCACGTACTTTAAATAATTATATCAATGCCTTTTTGTAAGCAAATCTTTCCTATTTGCAAACTTTTCTAGTATAAGCAAACTTTTCTTGAAATTGCATGATGTGACTCAGCTGCAGTGTATTTTCAAAGTGTTAAATTATGTGATGATTTATAGAATTATTGACCCTTGCTAAAACACTCTTTGTTTTTGCCTGATAAATTATTTCTATGTAGATAGGGCCTAAATCAGACTTTATGACCAAAGTTTGATCCATCATGTATTTTTTATTTTTCTGGATTTTTAATTGTCAACTATTATATGCCATTTAATAAGCACAGTATATTTATGTATATACATATATGTACATATAAAACATCTTTTTATATTACTTACATAACAATATATAATATTTATAGGTATTCAGGCCTCATATATTCATATTGAATACATTTATATATTTCACTAATATTAAAGTACATGTTTACCTTTGGATTAGTGGATATGGGAATAGTTCAACATTGTTTGGAACTTTGCATCTTTCATTATATTATTACATTGTAATAAACAGGTGCTGTTCCCTAATTGACAGAAGCACTGATGTGAACAAAGAGTAAGGACAATGTCTAATAATATATATATATTTCAGGACAGGACTTAATATTGACTATTTTACCAATTATATAGTCAAATCAGATTCCATAAACAGGTAAATTTCATTGCTACATAATACGGAAAGAAAAATTATAGGTTTTTAGAGGTGAGCATATCAGTTGAAATGTATAGCATCTCACCCGTGACTTTAGTCACTTTACTATCTTAACATTTCAGATTTTCATGTGTGAAAGGTGGTTTAATAAATACTTTAAAGTTATTCAAGGAGCTGTCAAAGCAGCAAAGAATTGTTTCCCCCTCATCTATTCTTAGTTCTCTCAGGAATAGAGACTGATAGTTGTACACATGGCCACTCAAAATAAAAAACTGTACTTCCCAACTTTCCTTACAGTGAGAGGAGGCATGATTTCTAATTTCTGGCCAGTGGTATAAAATAAGTGAAAGTTTCTTCTGTTTGTTTGTATGTCTGTCTGTTTGTTTGCAAGACTGAGTCTTGCTCTGTCGCCCAGGCTGGAGTGCAGTGGTGTGATCTCAGCTCCCTGCAACCTCCACCTCCTGGGTTCAAGTGATTCTTGTGCCTCAGCCTCTCGAGTAGCTGTGATTACAGGCATACGCCACCACGCCTGACTAATTTTTGTGTTTTTAGTAGAGACGGGGTTTCACCATGTTGGCCAGGCTGGTTTTGAACTCCTGGCCTCAAGTGATCTGCCCGCCGTCAACCTCCCAGAGTGGAAGTATTTTTAAAACATGATGCTTTTTTTTTCTTCCCCATTACTCTACTTTTGAAGTATGAGGTGGCCTACTAAAACTGGCAGAAGAAACCTGAAACTTGATAATCCTGTAGCCATCAGGTCAGCTCTGAGCTGCCTGTGTTTGTTTATATGTAGAGGCATAGTTTCAACCATGTGTAAACCACAGCTAGTTTGGGTTTTTCTGTTACACCTTCCCAAATACCATTCTAACTAATAAAGACGGTAATAATTTTCTAAGTAATCATTTCTAGGGTTATGCTTTATAACAACTTTTTAAAAAATCACTCTGAAAGATTAAAACAAAATGCCATTGAGCAAGTGATAAAGAATAAACATAACCATTCACAAGTCCTAAATTTATTAGAAATGAGTATCAAAATTTAACTATTATTTGAGGTGCCCTGAGGTATAGAACTGGCTATGGCAGGACTCCTTGGTCTCCTTCTCTGAATCATTTTCTTCTGTTTGATTTGTAAATGTCATATACCAAGGCTCTGGCATGGGACTTCTTTTCTTTGTGATCTGTACACTTTCCCTTGGTGGCTCATGTAGTCCTGTGGTTTCTGATGCTGTCTCCAGCCTTGATCTGGCTCTTGACTTAGCTCCTGCTCTCACCATGTGATGTTCGTCTTCCTGCTTCACCTTCCAACGTTATTAAAAGCTTCCTGAGGCGCTAACCAAAAGCAGACACCAGCACCACGCTTCCTGTACAGCCTTCAGAAATTAGTAGCTAAATCTCTGTTCTTTATAAATTATGCAAACTCAGGTATTCCTGTACAGCAATGCAAAAATTGACTAACAAATGTTGCATCATAGATTAAAGATAATTTTTCAAGAAGGGAAGCATAGTCTACTGTATCAAATGCTCGTATGTGGCAGTTAGTGTTTCTCTGTTTGCCTACACCAATGAGACACAAGGCAGAGCATGGTCACTTTTTCAAAGTATAGACTAAGAAACTTTAACTTACGTTTCACGTTTGGTTTATGGTGTATGGTGTATCCTTAAATGTGTGGATTTTAAATACATATTTATAGCAGTGGTTACAAAAGTAGTATTACAGTCTTCAGTAAATTTTGTCTCTCAAGTATCTCTCAGACTCAAATCTGATATACATAACTGCATAACTGAAATATCCCCATGGATATCTGATAGGCCTAAGAAGAAAAATAAAGAGAAAGAGATTATCCCTTCCATTTTTTTGTAAATTGCCACATATATACAGGGATGCATCTGTATCAGCCATTTATAATTAGGAGGGAACAAACCTGACAAGCAAGCCAATAATTTTGCCAATTGCAGTTGTGAAAAGACAGGAAAATTCTGGATCCTTGACTTTTATATCTAAATCTGGAAAGCCGTTGTTTCATAGTTCTTGTTTCAGAGATTATTTAAGCCTCTTTCAATTAGACATTTTATTGTTGAATTTGAAAGTATCTAAAACTGATACACACACACCCATCTCCATGTTCTTTCAAATCTCCTGTGAAACGATATTCTGAATTGATTTTTCTTAATCTCCTCTAATTCCCTATGCCAGATTGCTGCTATCTCTAGCTTGATGTTACATCAACATCTAGTTACTACTAGTTACATCTCTAGTTACTACTGTAACTACACAGTAGTTACCTAAATGTTTTCTCTGCTTCATTTTTTGCTGCCAGTCAAATCACTACACCACAATTACAATTGTCTTTCTAAAAACATACATTATTATGCCACCTTCCTGCTTAAAACTCTCCAGGGCTTTCCCATTGCATTTAGGAATAAAATCTAAACTGCCTAATATAACTAGAGCCTACTTAATCTGTCCTGGTCTGCTTCACTTTGCCTTACTCACTCTGCATTAGCCACAGTGGACATTTCTGGTTTCACCAGGTGAAATGTTTCTACCTTAATATTTTTTCCATAAACATCCCCAATGTTTATGATACTTGTTTTAATGACTTTGTTTTTTTAAGTTATCATGATTACATAATAGATATATACATTTATGGGATACATGTGTTTTGATACAGGAATAAACATTTGACTTTTGACATTTATATCTCAACTTACAATAGTACCTTCTCAAGAAAATTTTTTATGACAATCTAATTTCAACTAGCCCTCCAATCACTCTCTTTTATAGCACTTATTTTAATTATTCAAATACTATTTACTATCATTTGTTTTCTTTTGCCATAAATATTGAGCATTTTTTATTATATGTGAGAAGAAACCTTGAGTATATTGAAATCATGCCATAGTGCAACAACTAGAACTTGGCTTAATACAGGTGTTCAATGTACATTTTTAAATTATGAAACATGTTAAGTTTCATCATTCTTCAATCTTAGTTATATTTATATATCAATAAGCTGGATTTTTATGTGTTTTACTCAGATTTTTATAGTTAGGTAGTATATGTATAATTCAGAGAACTCCACCACATTTGGATATATTAACAAAATTAAGAAGTCTAGAAATTTAGCCAAGTATGGTAGCTCTTGCCTGTAATCCCAGCACTTTGGGAGGACAAGGTGGGTAGATCACTGGAGTTCAGGAGTTCAAGACCAGACTGGCCAACATGGTGAAACCCCATCTCTACTCAAAATACAAAAATTAGCCTGGCATAGTGATGGGTACATGTACTCCCAGCTACTCAGTAGGCTGAGGCAAGAGAATTGCTTGAACCTGAGAGGAATAGGTTGCAGTGAGCCTAGCTCATGCCACTGGACTCCAGCCTGGGTGACAGAGTGAGACTTCATAAAAAAAAATGTTTTAAAAAAGGAAGAAAAAAATATTTTTTTCCCTTTCTGGAGTTTTGGGGGAATTATTTAATATAAACTAAAATAAAATTTTTTAAAAAAAGTTTTATTTTTTTTTTTACATTCTCTGTCCTGGTTTCATAAAGACATTAAAAAACACTAAATATATCGCAAGAATATGCTTAGGTTAGTTAGAAATGAAATATGGTTCTAACAAGATACCATGGACTTTAATGAGCAAAGGTCCCTAAAATTGTAACTTGATTTCAGTATTAATAATGAAACATTAGTGGATTTTCTTTTATATCACCACCTGAAATTGGAATATGATTTTAGGTTTCAGTATACTACCACTTAATTCGAGTTTTCTTCAGAAGGATGTCCATTCTTAGAACTCCAGTGCTTTGCAAAATATGTGACCCATGGAAGAAATGTGTAGAAAACTCGACTGGACAGGACTATGGTGCTCATGGTCTTCACAATAATAGATACATGTATTTTTCAAAATCAGAAAGGCAAGTGAGGATTCTGGAAAGATGGTGAAATCAATAACTCTGAATATCTGTATCCCCACCTAGACAATTAGACTTGCAGAATCTGTCTAACATAACTATTTGGGAACTCTGGAGCTTATTGATGACTTTCAAGTTCTAGAAAAAGTCTTAGATGCTAAATTGTGCTTAATTTCAGTCAATTGAAGCTCTTAGCACAGTAGTAGCTAGCAGTCTCCTTCTACCCCATGGCAAGTAGGGGTAGCTGTGTCTATGTTCCTGGAGCAACCTGCACCTTGGTGGAGCAAAGGTGGAGCCAGGGTATGACAAAAGAATCTGGTCTTCCAAATATCAAGGATCTGTGCTCTGATTGCTGCTACTGATCATAGAGGGGCAGAAGAGGAGTTGAGTAGCTGTTGTTACTGCATCTCCTCCCTTGCTGTAAGCCCCTTTCTTTCTGGCTGAATGACTTACAAGGAATTTAAAGAGCTGGTACTTTATTCACCCCCTCCTCTTCTTTTTTCTTTTTTTTTCCCTTTTGGGAGCCAGATATTGAGGAATAGGATATTCAACAACAATTGCATAAAAGGAAAAACTAGAAACTGATCATATATGCAGAGGAAAAGGCTCACAGAAAACCTGACAAAATCCTAAGTTTATACCTTAGGTTGATGCTGAGCACAGGGGCAGCCTACAACAATCCAAAACAAAAACGATAACAAAAAGCAGAAAATTCAGGGAAAGAGAGCGAATCTGATTACTAGAATTTCTTACTTTATTAGAGTCAAAGGTCATTTTTAACAAAATAATAAATAGTAAAATATAGTCTATTCAAAAGAAAAAATAAAAACTGTCCCTGAAAGAGACTTCATGACACATCTATTAGACTAAGACTTTAAAAGACAATTAAACAAGCTCAAAGAAATAAAACAACAAGTGGATAAAGACAATAAAATGATATATAAGCAAAATGGCAATATAAATAAAGAGTTTCAAAACCTCAAAAAGTAGCCAAAAAGAGATTCTGGAGCTGAAAAAATTACAGTACAATAACAAAAAATTCCCTTAAGGGCATTAAAGGCTGGCAGAAGAAAGAATCTACAATCTTGAAAATAAGACAATAAAAATTACTGGGCCTAAAGAGAAGTGACTGAAGAAAAGCCAACTGAACATACGACATCTGTGGGACACCATCAACAGTGCACTGTGGGAGACTCAGAAATATCTGTAAAATAATGGTTGGAAACCCCCCAACTTTGATGAAAGAAAGTAATATAAATATCCAAACAGTTTAACAAACTCCAAGTAAGATGAATTCAAAGAAACCCACACCAAGACACATTATAATCAAACTTTCAAAAGCCAGAGTAAAGGAGAATTTTAAATATAGCAAGAGAGAAGGGATTAATTACATACGTGAAGTCTTGAATAAGATTATTAGCAGAATTCTCATTAGCACTTTGAATACATCAGCACACTGTCTTTTTTGTTTGTTTTTGTTTGTTTTGTTTTTTTATTTTGAGGGGTGGAAAGTGGTTAGTTTAGTTTTTAAAGTATTTTCAGAACATCAGTAAATACATTTAAGTTTCTATATCCAAAGCTTTAAGTGCTTATTTTTTTAATTGCATTTTAGTTTTGGGGTACATGTAAAGAACATTCAAGATTGTTGAATAGGTAAACACATGGCAGTGTGATTTGCTGCCTTCCTCCCCATCACCCATATCTGGCGTTTCTCCACATGCTACCTCTCCCCAAATCCCCACACCCCACTGTCCCTCCCCTATTTTGCCCCGACAGACCGCAGTGTGTGATGCTCCCCTCCCTGTGTACATGTGTTCTCATTTTTCAACACCTGCCTATGAGTGAGAACATGCGGTGTTTGATTTTCTGTTCATTCTTGTGTCAGTTTGCTGAGAATGATGGTTTCCATGTTCATTCATGTCCCTACAAAGAACATGAAATCATCATTTTTTTATGGCTGCATAGTTTTCCATGGTGTATATGTGCCACATTTTACCTGTCCAGTCTATCATCGATGGGCATTTGGGTTGGTTCCAAGTCTTTGCTATTGTAAACAGTGCTGCAATGAACATAGGAGTGCATGTGTCTTTATAATAGAATGATGTATAATCCTTTGGGTATATATCCAGTAATGGGATTGCTGGGTCAAATGGAATTTCTATTTCTAGGTCCTTGAGGAATTGCCACACTGTCTTCCACAATGGTTGAACTAATTTACACTCACACCAACAGTTTAAAAGTGTTCCTATTTTTCCACATCCTCTCCAGCATCTGTTGTCTCCAGATTTTTTAATGATTGCCATTCTAACTGGTGTGAGATGTTACCTCAATGTGGTTTTGATTTGCATTTCTCTAATGACCAGTGATGATGAGCATTTTTTCATATGTTTGTTGGCCTCATATATGTCTTCTTTTGTAAAGTGTCTTTTCATATCCTTCACCCACTTTTGAATGTGCTTGTTTGTTTTTTTTCTGGTAAATCTGTTTTAGTTCTTTGTAGATTCTGGATATTAGCCCTTTGTCAGATGGGTAGATTACAAAATTTTTTTCCCATTCTGTTGGTTGCTGATTCATTCTAATGACCATTTCTTTTGCTGTGCAGAAGCTGTGGAGTTTGATTAGGTCCCATTTGTCTATTTTGGCTTTTGTTGCCAATGCTTTTAGTGTTTTGGTCATGAAGTCCTTGCCTATGCCTATGTCCTGAATGGTTTTGCCTAGATTTTCTTCCAGGGTTTTGATGGTGTTAGGTCTTATGTTTAAGTCTTTAATCCATCTGGAGTTAATTTTAGTGTACGGTGTCTGGAAGGGGTCCAGTTTCTGCTTTCTGCACATGGCTGGCCAGTTTTCCCCCCACAGTTTATTAAATAGGGAATCCTTTCCCCATTGCTTGTTTTTGTCAGGTTTGTCAAAGATCAGATGGTTGTAGATGAGTGGTGTTGCCTGTGAGGCCTTTATCTCTGGTCTATATCTCTGTTTTGGTACCAGTACCATGCTGTTTTGATTACTGTAGCCTTGTAGTATAGTTTGAAGTCAGGTAGTGTGATGCCTCTTGCTTTGTTCTTTTTGCTTAGAATTGACTTGGCTGTGCTCTCTTTTGGTGCCATATGAAGTTTAACATGGTTTTTTCCAGTTCTGTGAAGAAGGTCATTGGTAGTTTGATGGGGATAGCATTGAATCTGTAAATTACTTTGGGCAGTATGGCCA